>JALLOX010002688.1:0-14393 GCA_036939695.1 Thalassiosira ordinaria
ATGTTGCATCCCCGAGGCCAGTTGATTTCTTTGTTTCGGCAGCGCCACCACGGCGATGGAGTGCCAATAGTAGAGCAGGCGCGAACTGCGGTTTGGAGAAGAGCTCCGAACGCAACCGATGTCCGCCGCCATGGCGAACGAATAGACATAGCCATAATCTCGTATAACCTTTTTACTCGATAATAGCTACGCCTATGTCGCTCTGTTTAGCAGGCACACTACGCGGTGGGGGGATAATGGCCCCATGGCGTCAAATCACCAGTCAAATGGACACAATGCACAATGGCGTCGTCTCGGCGGTGGAAAAATGGTGACATCAAACGGACAACCGAATGGAATGATGTTCACTCTTTGGATAAAAACTGGATGGATTTGGTGCCATCAAACGGACAACCGAATGTAATGATGGACACTCGTAGCTAGATATTTGTGTGGATTTTAATAGACCAACCGAAGGAATGATGACTACTTTGTTGGAATATAGATGAAATGTAGATCCCTGTGGTGGTATCAAACGGACAACCCGAATGGAATGATAGCCACTCTTGAGGTAGATGTCTGGGATTTTGGTAGTGACCAAACACAATAATATGACTGTTCTCATGCCTAAGCTCAGGTTCATCATCCGACGTAGGAATTAGTATTATGACCTTTAGGAGCCGCAAATCGAAGAACCGTAGTTGTTTCACATCAACTACCTATGTAGTAGCTAGAGAGATACCATTTTTAGTGAGTTGTTGGTAGCGAAGCTGGTGGCTTTTGTTGTGGAGGTAAGCTTCCATAATTGTACGATCTCTCGACTATCAATCTGCAATTGTTTGCTATGCTTGGTTGAATTCACGCTTGAAGACATGCTGTCTTTGCGGCACCCGATCATTGTTGGCGGCGGTCCGGTTCGGATTGATGCAGTATGGGCCGAGATCGAGGGTCGGCTCTCTAAGCTAAATTGCCGTTATTCTCTACATACAAACCATCTCTTTAGAGAGTGCACGGATTACCTCTAGAGAGAGTCTCTCAAGTATGATGTGGCACCTGCAGCTTGTACATCTCACGGGAGAAGACAGCGAAACGACGCAATGCCAAGAATTGACATGGTACATCTCTCAGTATCTCTCATACCCAGGTTAGGGTGCCAACTAGAGAGGTGATACATCTTGAGTCTTGAGAGATCTTGAGAGAGATTCTAATACACCTCGAGAGAGATGATACATGCATGTCTCGAGAGACTTAGATGACGCGATCTATCTCTCTACACCTCTCTCTCTCCAATCTATCTCTCTACCTCTCTCTGGAGAGATTATGCGTCTCAAGAGAGGTGCATAACGCAATCTATTTCTCTTTCCCTCTCTGGAGAGAGCATCTCTTTCTAGAGAGATGCTATGATGCTATGATTCATCACTCTCAGAAGAGTACAGCTGCACAATGTATCTCTCTAGAAAGATGCATCTCTTTCTCGAGAGAGTCAATGTGATGTATCTCCCTTGCTTCGGGAGTTGGTGCAGGTGCATATGATTCATCTCCCTTGAATTATGATAGATGAATATCTCTCATCTTCTCTCTCTAGAGAGACACATCAACTCTGAAGCGGGTTTTCTTCGTGATCACACCTGGATTATATAATAAGCACCTCTGCGCATCTTCAGAGAGCATCTCTTGAGAGAAAGCTAAGATAGAGGGTGAGCATCTTTCAACTCACATGAGCTGAATGCATCTCTACTCGAGAGATGCTGATAGATACAATTCTGGAGATGTGTCATGATTTGTCTCTAGTATTATAGGATAACTGCTCCCAAAGATGAATTCTAGTGCAGCGGCAGCAAATACATGCCGAAAAGAGATAAAAATTGTAACCTAAGACACACTACATACACAATTACAATTACTCTTCCAACCCATCGCCCTCAATCTCATCTTTTTCGAAATGGCAATGAACGTGGCTATTGCGATACGACAGTCTTGCAATTCCACAATGAGCACCCCCATTGAATACTCCCACTGCTTTAATACCTTGCTCTTCCAATATATCACTGAGCATCTGGGCAAGCGCAAAATGTTCTTGTTGTCCTCCAGAAAATACCATAGCCATTGGTTTTGGCAGGTCTCCTTTATTAATAGCTGCGACAACTTGTCGAAGGAAGAAGCTTTTATAAATCTGTCGGATATCTTCATGTGAGATGCTAGGGTTTGACCATATCTTTCCGTTGAAAATCATCCAGAAAGGCAATGGGCCGGATACCAGATGCGTATGGCCTTCAACGGTTAGGGAGATATTTTTATCAACAACACTCTGTGGAATGTCAACAAGTATGTCGTGAACAAAATTTACTGGCGCGACTGAAAGAATACCAGCAATATCATGACTTGGATATGTAAGGGGCTCAGAAGATGCGGTTAGGCCGTTTCCTCTGGGAAGACCTTTTGTCCAGAAAATCGTTTGGCCTGTGCCAAGGCCCCAACTAGCAAATGTAGGCGGGTCAGAATGCAAGGTGTAAATCTGCTCTAACTTTGCTCTGGCACCCTCAAAGTGTGCCATGCCATCCTCAAATGTTTCTCGAAAGGAGGTAGCACCCGTAAACCCGAGGACTTCCTTGACAGGGCGCCACTTATTACACCAGAGCTTGATGTCAATTACCCCTTCCAATGGAGGAATATCGGTGGAGATTTCTTCACATCCAACATCAAGATGATTGGAGCTGTTTGTTAGCTCACAGATTGCATCATACTCAGTTCTACCCCACAGCTTGTAGGTGCCGCCACTGCCAGATAGACCAAACTGCGGCCAATTCACAATTGACTTGAGGGAAAGCTTCGCGAACATGATCTCCTCAATCCAGACTTTGGGATCCTTGTAGTTCCCAGGGATTCGACCAAGGTTCACTTCACCTCCAAGAGGCCTTGCATGCTTGACTGGTGGAACTTCTGACGAATCTTCATCGGTGATAGATAACAGCTGTAACTTCAATCCCGAACCTCCAAGATCGAATGATAAAAAGTTGACTATCTCATCGGAAGCAGTCTTTGCTATGGGGAGATAATGGTTTGAGGGGAGGAGGGTAGTGTTCCACAGCAGTGGTGGATCAGAAAAGTCTAATGGACCTCCTCGGTGGTTGCAGATTTCAGTTGGATCAAATGCAAACAGGAAGTAATCCATGGCAACGAATTCACAGATTGAGATCATGGTCTCATCTGAAAGTAGATCCTTCCGAATGGGGAAATACTTTGCCTTGATCGGGTTTTCTGTGCCTGTTCGACCACGAATACTGCTATCGAACTTGAATCCGGCCAATCCCATGACAGAGGACATTTCAGAAATGTCACCAATAATCTTGATGTGATCGTTTACAGTTCCACTTTTCAATGTGAGAAGAAAGTTTGCTTGAGGAAATGAGTGTTTTTTGTACCTCGTACTAGTAGGCTTGCGTTTTTGATAAGCCAATCGTTTCGTCTCTTCGAGATAAGTGCGGATACGATCATCATATTCCTCTTCCTTCCATTCTCCTAAGGAGGTTCCATTGTCAGGGTTTTCTTCATACACTCGGAAGCTTGCTTCTGCCCAACCTGATAAGAAATGATCGATAGGATCTCGAACGAATGTGACAAGGTCTCGGCTAGAAATGTCTGGGTGGGAGAGAGCCTTCTGTCCATCGACACCAGGTTGGTACTCTACAGATGTCCCTCCACTCTTCCAAATATGAAGGTAGGCGAATTTATCATTCAGCTTTACACCCCCATATTCCCCAGTGTCTGCAATAAAACGTTGCTTGAGAGAGAAGAACTCAACAATCTTGTCCTTGTAATTCAAAAATTTATGTTGGTGACCCAGCGACCGACGCATGTGCCTCACACTCATGGATGTAGCATATTGGTCAGCAACCAAGTGCTTGAGTGTGCCGACCCGGTGCTCACAAACCTCAGGAGGTGGAAAGTCAAACAGGAAGAAATCCATGGCAACAAACTCACAGATTTGGAGCAAAGTCTCGTCTGAAATCAAATCACGCCGAACTGGGAAATGAGCCTCCTTCACTTGGTTGGTAGGTGCTTTCCAATTGTTAATGTCATGCTTGAATCCAACCATGTCCATAACTGAGGCCATTTCGTCGAGAAGACCAATGATCTTGACATTTTCATTTAAATTTCCGTCTTGGTCGAGTAAGAAATTGGCTTGGGGAAAGGAATGGATGTGATTCGTCATTTCTGGACTCCTCGATCGGTATGCATGCTCTACCACATCTTTCAGATAGATGCGGATACGCTCATCATAGTCCTCTTCACTCCACTCTGGCAAAGATGATGATCCTTGAGATTCTTCATAGTCTCGGAAGCTTGCCTCAGACCAACCCAATAGAAAATGATCGATAGGATCTCGAACGAATGTCACGAGGTCAGAGCTGGATATTTCCGGATCGGACAAAGCCATCATCTCAGACGATCCTGGTTGATAATTTACTGTAGACCCTCCACTCTTCCAAATATGAAGGTAGGCGAGTTTGTCCGTCAACTTGAGAGCCGCATATTCCCCAGTAAAGTCAGAGAAACGTTCTTTACGAGAGAATAAGCTTATGAGTAGGTCACCTCGCTCCAAGAACTTCTTCTGATGCGAAAAGGACTTCAAGTGTCTCTCTTCCATTGCCATGGCATGGGAGTTTGACAAGTAGGCTTCTTCGATGAACAAGCTATCCATGTACTTTTTAGATGTCACAAGAACCCTTGAGTCTTGATCCTTGACGCCATAGCCAACCAGTACCTTGTCAGATTGCATTGATAGTGAGGAAGCGAAGGCAAATGCCTCATTGAACAATGGAAGGGGCTTCGAGACAGCCGTTACTCGGAATGGGGGCTTTGCTTCGAACTTGAATGTACGGGTGATGTACCCCCCGCCTGGATTCTTATCCATAGTGTGCAAGAGGGCAAGGAACTCAGTTTCCGACCATCGGACAGCGTTCCCATTGCCACGCACACCATGTCGACTAGCAATTCCTGCAAAGACCTTAGAAGGGACTGACTCTGAGTATAACACACGACAAGAACCAGTGTCTATGTCTACACCAACAACACTAACAGGCTCAATGGATCTCATATAGTGCAACTTGTTGTCGAACAAGAAGGAAATCCAATTCTTCTCATTGGAATTTGAAGGTAAATCACAACCTAAATGATAACCGGTACTCTCTTCCCCTGACAACAGGCTCTTTCCCTCGGGCGCAAGATGCATCTGAAAAACTGTCTCTTCGGACCATTTACAACCAACAGCTTTGGCATTGAGCTTTCCAACGATGCTTGATGGCAGCGGGTATGAGCTATACGAAATTCCCCACTTCTTTCCTGGTAAAAGTGTAACCTTCGGATCTTCTGCGCCACTTGCGATGACTCGAACGAGTTTGTGACGTTCATACTTGGGCTTAGGTTCGCAAACTTCCTCCCATGTATCGCCTTGTGGAGAATGAAGAAGCTGATCAATAGGTTTCAATGGCATGACTCCATCCAATCCCCATTGGACAACACCCAAGCTATCAAAGGGAGCCGAAAGATCTCCAAGAAATGGCTCCGACTGAATTAGGATGGACGACCGGTACTTTAAGATTTGCTCCAAGACTTCATTGTCATCAAACTCGTCAGGATTCGAGCTCTGGTATAGTCCACGTTCACTGCTTTGAATGAGAAAGCTTTGATGGAAGCTGAAGAAACGTACCGCTCGTACAAGCTGAACACTGCCATTTCCATTATCCATGAAGAGTATGCTTGGGTTAATAAGGAAGGTATCACGTCCTTCATAGGCATCGACGATTTCTTCTACTTCCGCTGTCCAGGTCAACGGGATATCTACAGCCTCAGGATGGATTTGAACGATGCCCTGTTGAATCCTTAGTGCTCTTGTTTTGTTTTGAACCCCAGAAGGTTGACTCGATAGACTTTCGGATGAGATTCGACGGAGCTGAAGATGAGGAGGAGCTGGAGGAGGGAGTAGTTTTGATCCACGTAGTAGATTTAGGCCACTCGTTTCATCTTCAGAAACGATTTCGGTACATAGTGAAGTAGGCAGTAGCGCAAGAGCCAGAATGGCTGCAGCGAAGGTGTAACCTCCAGACTTCATTTTGTAGAAACAGTCTATTTGTTTCATCCGATTGTGCAGAACAGTAAAAATATGTGTATGCATGAGAATCGATGTGATCAAAATTATGTAATTGAATGGTAAAAATGAGAACATGATGCGAGCATCTGCAATGCACATGTAGGCCACTGGAGGTTTCGTGGGCGTCATGTGTATGGAAAGGGTTTAGGATGCAGTAGGATGACTTTTTTGTGAAAAAAATGCTAATAAACCAGTACAGTATGAGTATCTATGTTACTGACATTTATTTCGGGACATTTGGGAAGCTTAGCTGATGAGGAACTTGCCTCCGACGCATATTTTTGGTTGCATCTTTCTCTCTTTAATATCTCTAAGGGAGAGATAGACCAGGATGGAACCTAACCAACTATTGAGACTCCTACGTACAGGGGCATAGGACCTTGGAACTGCTAACAAAAACTGCTAGCTTTGAATTATTACATACAACCCCTTTTCTGAATGTATTCGTCGCTACTCAAAGCCCGTTGGTCAAAACCTTTTTTATTTTCAAATTTTCTTGGAAACAGATGTAGCCCATTTCAGGAATATTTCATTTTTTGAAAAATATTTATCACCCCCATTTGTCAATAAAATCCAACAGAATGCCCAAAATTGAAAATAACTAGGAATGCATAAAAGTCCCTCTCTATGGGTAGGTATCATGAATGCATTCATACTTCGCTTCCCTCTCTCTAGAGAGCTAGTAGGTACTAAAGAGCTGGCCCAGATAAATAATATGTTTACTCATATCCCATTTCAGGGAGTTCGGAGTTCCAGGGTCCTATTACTGGCACATGTTTTATCATGAAATTTGCTGTGCGTGATAATGCTTGATTGGGTTCAGATTTGGCCTGCTTAGTTGAGATGGTGGACAAGTTGGTCTGGTATGTTAATACCGTAGGTAGGGTTACCGTAGGTAGGGTTCCATACTATGTTCCATACAGGCTTACCTATCAACTGCATGCATTTTTTTGCTCGATATTGTGTGAAGTCGCCGTGGTACCTATGTATGCTTATGTAGAGAGGCAGTTGCTCGTGAGCCTGGGAATGACCCTCCAATCCCGTGGAAAATGCAATATTGCCCATAGTCTGCCAGGAACAACATGTGTATCATACCATACCTGCCTAACGACTATGTATTGCCCAACATCATATGCTTATTTATGTAGAGAGGCAGTTGCTCGTGAGCCTGGGGAAAATGCAATATTGCCCATATCGTACCGTCTGCCAGGAACAACATGTGTATCATACCATACCTGCCTAACGACTATGTATTGCCCAACATCATTATTGCCCCAAAAGAAGGCCAAGGCCTCAAAAAAAGCCACTGCTTTGATCAGGGCACCAGCAATATCAGATTAGGGGTTTACCCTATCTCCCCGGATCTAATAATTTCGTTAGTCGTCAAGCCTTAACTGTGGCGGTATGGTCGACACTATAACGAATTTGTTAGTAAATAAATGGGATTTTTACAGGTAGGATACGTAAGAGTCATTACAAAGGGGGTAATCTTATGTTGGACGTCTGATTACCCGGGGAAAACAATATTTTCACCCAAACTCTCAATAGATTCCTCCCATAGGTTGAAAAGCTAATGGTCTTTTTGTAGTTTTCACCCCTCGGCACAGGTAGGATAGGTGCAGTCATTCGTTCGGTCATTCACGGGAGTCATTCATGTGGGGTCATCGTGCCACTTTCCCGCCAGATTTCAGATACCTTTAAGATACCTTTATTAAGAAGCCTCTATCGCTAAATCGCCAAAAATGGTCTGTTCATCACCCGCGGAGAACTAGAACTGCGTGAATTTTCTGTATTTCAGTAGTTTCTCAAAGTTTCTCTCATTTTTTTTATTAATTAGACTCTACTTACCAAGAAATACCATAGTTGTACTGAACTCTTTGAAATGAAAAAAATAGCGGAGCCCTTAATCTGCAAGGCATACACCGTATGCCATCTAGTATTAATTCCTACGTTAAATATTGGCGAGCAAGAGACAGCTTCGTCGCCAAAGAAATTTGGGAATAAAAAATTGCCGGCATCCTCTGGCATGCATGCAAAATCTTGTGTTCAAAAAAGTGCAGAGAGGATGGTCTCTCCATTCTCCATACAAAATAAAGATGCAAAGGAGAAGGTTGGAAAATTGAAATGCATAAAATTGAGTCCAATCTCATTTCAAAACCAACGGAATAAGTGTAAAGAAGAGTCATCTCTCTAAGGTAGTTACAATATTGACATTGTGTATGTATTGGCAACAGACAAATGAGCTAACAATCAGAACAGGATATCATCAGGCTGAACAACTGTATTCCCTAGGAGGCACAGGCCACCGATGTTCAAAGTCTGAATCTTCTCTGCCACCCTCTGCTGCCTTGCGGTACTTTTTCTCGCCATACCCTAAATCATCATCTTTTACAACAAAGCAGTACCTTTTGGCTTCCAGACGTGATATGGTGTCAGGAGTTACTGCAATCTCATACCATGCAGTCTCTGAACCTGGATCAGATGCTGATTCAATGATTACCTGCTCCTTCATGAACATACCTCGTGGGCGGAGGATATACTTGTTTGCCTTTGCAACTACTTTGAGAATGTCACAACTCCTGTTGTCAGCTACTAGGACTGAAATCCATATTGTTGGTAGGAAAAGTAGGAGAAAGCCAGGGAAGAATGCAAGGCATTTCAATGCTTGAGGAATTCGAGACATGGTACACCTATTCCAAGCATATACAAACTCTTGATCAAAACGCTTCCACTCTTCTTCTGAGAATCGATCACGAAAGAGGGTTTGGGTAGGATAGCCTTGGTAGAAGAACGTATCCAGCTTGCCAGCTGTCATAGTCTCCCAACCTTCTACCTTTCGAAGGACGACAACTTTTTCTATGTTTGAACTATGCAATGCTTCTTCCAGGCTAGGAATGCATTGCTCATTAATTGGCCCATCTTTGCCTTTTCGATAGCATTTATAGCCATAGTAGACACAAAGAAACAATACACAGACGCCCAAGACCGTGAAGCATCTGATGAATAATGATCACATCAAAGTATAGACAAGTTAGTTTTAAGCATGTGTCATTCCACATTGTGAATAGTAAAACTTACATGATTGCCCATTTGCCCGTGGGATCGCATTCTTCACTATTGTAGTCATCTTTGTCACACGCTGACGATCCACCAGAAGTTTTCGGAAGAGCCTTTTTCCTGAGCAATCTTTTGTCCATAATCTAAAATGAAGCAGATGAAGGATAGAGGTGTTCCATGGGTTGATAGTACTCTCTCGTTATTACTTTTTGGTTATCTCTCTGGAGAGATGTTTTATCCAGACGTGCACTCCATCCACAATCCAATCAGCCCAGGGTTCTCATCTTACAAATCTATCTACTCTTCTACGCATGCAGCGTTGTGGGTACCGATGTCAAAAATGACCATTAGATTTGGTGATACAACTCTGATGTACAGATGTGTACACAGTGTACAGCTAAAAATTGGCCATGTGCAATCCTGTTGTCTATCATTGTCTATTTCAATAAAGACTTCATGTATTCTTTTGTACTAATAAGCTAATACAAAATACAAATTATGAAGCAGTGCTGTAATGTCTACTGTTTATTTTGTTTTGCACCACTATCATCAAGCTCAAATGCTGCTTGATTTGTACTTTATTAACATTGCTGTGTAAAATTACTTGATATTTGAAATATCAGAAGGGACTCTTGCTCAGACAATACATCCAAACATATCTAGTGTAAATGTTACATCAATGTCGATGTGGTCCTCATGCCACAATCGCGTATGTACGTAGTAGTACTAAAACTAACTACGAGAGACTGAGGAAGAAAAGTGCCAACCACTGTGCCAAGGACTTTTGGCCAGTGGTTTCAGTAGTTTTCAATCTTCTAAACTCATCTCTATTAACTAACTTAGGAAGGTACCTACGTACGCGGGCTGAGCTCCTGCTCACCGGCTCACAGTACATCGACAATCAAGCCAAGCAGGAAATTTTCTAAGGAGCCCACACGCTCCCTGGGACGACTACCACTTTGGAAACGGCTCCCACTACTACTCGCCGTTGTTGTTGCTGCCTTTGTGCCACCTCGATCGCCACCACCATCTGAATTGTCAACTAATTTGGACTGCCCAGCAACTTGCTGACTGCAACCATAATTACCACCGCTTTTTATGGAACTTGGCGTAGAATGCCCTCTCATCCTACTCTTGTTGCTTCTACCACTGCCACTATCTCTTTTACTTTTTGTTCTCATATTAGATCGCTGCCTCGCCGATGTAGAAGATGAAGATGAGCTTTTCCAGAGTCTCTGTTATCAGATGTTTCTCAGGAACGAGCTCCTTCCTCTTGATCTCCATTTGAAGCTTGTGATATTCCGAATCTCTTCCAACATCCATTTACCCAATCACCTTCCAACTCGGTACCATCATAATACACCATTTGACCCCATCCATGGGGGAAGAAGTCTTGATTGACCGCACCGGTGTAGTATCCGAATTTACGATTAATATCGGTATATTCCATTTGAAGTACATGCGTGTTCTGTTTGTGACCACTCTGTTTGTTGTTGTGCAGTATCTTGTTCTGCTTCTTAGACATCAAGCTGTTGGGCCTAGACAAAGGAGGCATGCTAGATGGCCTTACAGGTGGGTTTTTATTGTTGGCTTGTTTATTGCTGTTGCCGGATGCTGCCTTTGTTGGACGGCTTCGCGCCTTTGGCTGCAAACTGAGATTCCTCTGTCGACTCCTATCATTACTGATGACTGCTCCTGGAGGATCTATTTGTAGAACATGCCCGTTCTGTTTATGGCTGTTTATGGCTGTTCTTTTTGATGTTCTGCTAGTCTTCTTGGACATATTATTTTCACTGGAAGTCACGAGACTGTTGTTTGGCCTAGACAAAGGAGGCATGCTCGATGGCCTTGCAGGTGGGTTCTTATTATTGTTTGCTTGTTTATTGCTGTCGCCAGAGGTCATCGACGGACGGCTGCGCGTTGGTTGCAAACTGAGATTTCTCCGTCTACTCCTATCATGACTAGCAACTGATACATGTACAGGATTATCTCCAGCAATGGCAGCACTGCACCTGCCCTCTCTTTTGCTGTTGCAATTATTGCTTGTTGTACTGTTTTGTCTTGAAAGCCGAATCATAGGCGAAGGTGATCTAGCTGCAGCAGAAGCACGAGGAAGGGGGATACAACTACTGGTCATACTTTCGCTACCACTACTCGCACTACTGGAACTTTGTGTCATGGATGCCGTATCGGTGCTATCCCTCCTGCGTGACATCCTGATTCTCTGGCGAGGACTTTTCTTTTCACTGCGTCCACCGTCAACGTTACTATTCTTTGTAATAACAGCGCTGTTGGTCTCATTTATAAGTAGTTCCACATCCTTTTTCTTATTCTGCTCTTTTAACAAAGTGTCACTACTCGAGCGTATCCTCCTCAATTCATCCACGCAACAATCTGGACAAGCCTTTAATAACACCTTCCAACCACGACCAAACATTTTCTTTTTGCGCAGCCGTACAGAAGGGTGATGGATACATCGTCCTTTGGAGTCATAATTGTTGTTATGTCCGTCATCCACAAGGGCAGTGAATTTACGCTGCTTTTGTGGAAAGTCTACAATAAGATTCTCGTCTTGTGATGGATTGGCTGCTACAACTTGCAATTCTTGTTGATCATCATGCTGTGGTTGGTTCTTTTGTCGATCTTTCTTTTTCTTCTTTCTGGTACCTTTCTTGGAAGATTTTGAAGAATGTGATGATTTGGAAGTGCGTGATGTGAACGATGAGGTCACAGCCTCATGGTTGACCTTACTGCGGTTGTTCTTATCTGCTTGAGCAGCTTGGTCAAATGACCTGCACCTACGCGGATTGCTCTGGTTCATTTTCAAGCCAGTAGTACCACTATGGCTGCCATGACTCTGACTAGCACTGCGCTGCTGGAGAACCCTTCGATTGCCATCAAGCCGCTCAGGTTTGCGCTCCTTGCTTCGATGCTTTCTCTGCTGCTTATTAAGCTTTGCAACAGGAGTAGAATTCTCTGAATCAAGAAGCTGCCGCTTCGCAACAATTGAAGATGGATCGTGTAATCTTTCCGGAAGCCTAGCCGAAGGGGATTGCGGCTCCTTTTGCAGTCTCATCGAAGCCTCCGGTGCAGAAGATGCCGATACAAGAGAGGATGATAATTCACCTTTCTTTAATCTGACTGCAGGAGACAATGACCTTCTTCCTTGACGTGTCAAATCTGTCTTCAATGGTGCATAATGCTGCTTTATCCGATCAGCCAAGTCATTCAGTTCATCTTGCCGTTCTCTAGCCTTTCTTTCCTCCTCTACTTCATAAATTGTCACTGCAATACTACCCTCGTCACTCTGTTCATCAGTATACGGCTTCTCATCAGCCTGGTCTACTACCATCAGGGCTAAACTCGCAGGAACAGCCAGAGACGAATCCAATCTATGACATGTCGGATCCGGTATGGCCCGTTGCAGCTTGGGAGGTTTAGGCGTCTCCTTGATTGTGGATAGTGCACCACCAAAACTTCGTAGGCCTAGCTTGGGAGGAGATCCATTATGAAGCTCTGCTGGTTCGGGTTCTGGTGTCAGAGGTGGGAGAGTAAGAGGAATAGACGCCATATTTGTTATTTCTTGGTTGTCTCTGTTACTGCTCACGAAGCTATCATTATCGGAGCTGACTCTTTTTTCATTGGTACTGGTAGAACTTGTACTGATGCTGCCTGTAGTAAGTCCCCCACTAAGTCTACTAGGAGGTCGCGGAGGTGGCCCGGGAGGTACCAAAGGCGGAGCTTTCAGAGAAACAACCTTTGTTGCTGGTGCCGATGACTTCTGAGGCGATAGCTCCTCATTTTTACCAATAGCTTGATTCATGCTTGGCCCGTCGTTGTAATTGATGACTCCTGTCTTGTTGCAGCTGCCCGTTTCCGCAAGTGATCTGTACATATCCAAAACCATGCTAGTTCTAGATTTTGATGAATCAGATGATACTGAGGCAACAGTGGACGAGGCGCTACCACACGTCAACGAGGATCTAGCATCTCTGCTGTACGCAGCACTCGTTTCAAATGTTTCACATGTACTAAAGGATGTTTCTTTGGTAGGAACACCACCACCATCAGAACTAGTGCGAGAGGAGGAAGAGCTGTCCAAGGCACTCAAATGCAAAGGATGATGAAACTCTTCATTTTTGCAATCTTCACCCCCCGCACCAGCGAGTAAGTGTGGTGCAACAATGTACGGATTCTTGTCCGTGTGAGTAGTTTCCATTGGGCTGAATGTCACGCTCTTTCTAGATATGTTGCCTCTGCGAGATGTATCGGCTGTTGTAGTGGTTTGTAAGGAGGACTCGGAGAGTCGACGAGGAATGGTTGCCTTTTCAGTTTGTGTTGGTTGCCTTATTGGCTTGTCACCGTCTGTGATAGAACAGGGGTAGCATGTCATGTGCTCAATCTGCTCATCCTGATTGACATTTTGTTGCCGTTGTCGTGACGAGCGAGGGTACGTAGGCGGCGGAGGAGGAGGAGGCACCCTTTTGCTAGCAGAACTAGCCGTTGTTCGCATGTGCAACGTTGTCGATGAGGTCTTCATTGTCGTTGTGGACATCTCATCCGTGGCCAAGGATTTTTTGCTGGACGATTGCTGTCCAGTTTGTATCGATTGATGTTGCCTGATTTCTGTCGACGGATCCTGCTCCTGTGTCGACGATGGGCATGGCAAAGGTGGAACAAGCTTGTGTTGATAATGATCTGCTTCAATCATCATTATGAGTATGTATTTTGTACAATAGAGATGGTGCAGAACCTTGGCTCGCCCTTGATGAATAAGGTTCGCAGTTCAGAAGGCCTTTTGATGTGAGGTTAATAGGTCAAGGGATCAAATTATTATGTGGTTCCCGCCGGACGAGGAAATAATGATGATGACGAATCAGGCCCATTTGCAGTTATGTAAAAGTAGTGATGAAATTGTATTGGGGCGGAAACAGAGGAGGGAGGGAATACGATAATGATGCGATGACGCATGATATGATGATATGTACAGATATGTACACTGGTCGAACAGCGATCCAGCCTCATCCAGACCTCTACATACGTCTACCTACCTACCACCAGATAGCCATTTTGATTGAACAACCATCGCACCTAGGTACCCATCCCGGCACGGCGGACAGTTGCTTTTGTTGACCATGCCTGCCATACTATGCTACCTACATGCTGCTACCTATTGTGAGATGCCTCGCCCCGTTTGATTTGGGTG
>JALLOX010002702.1:0-12421 GCA_036939695.1 Thalassiosira ordinaria
AATATGAATAGAATATGGAAAATCAACTTTCATATATAATGATGTGTTACAATAGAACGATCATTAATTATTACGAAGCAAGGTAAGTACTTAGGTACCTTCTTCTAACTCTAAACATTCGTTCCCGCCAATTTTATCAAACAAATTAGGAGTAATGTAAATGATATCTTGACGATTTGTTACTAAAAATATCAAAAGTTATAATACAGCCGATAAAGATAGTAGAATAAAATAAGTACAAGTAGTATTTTAATTTCAATTATCCCTACTCTTCTCTCCTCTCACTCAACCCCACAGAGATCACTCCACTCTCCTCTCGCCTCAGCATCTATCCCCACACAACAACTCTACACTCTACCAACAACGCTGTCATTGCCATTGCCAGCCCATCACTACTCCAAGGCACTCTTCACTCTTCACTACTTAGCAGCGACACCATGGAGGATGACAACGAAGAAACGCCCTACATCAAACTAATCTCTGCTGAAAATTCGGAAATCTTCCTCTCCCGCCGGATCGCTCTTCAAGTCGAAACGCTCCGAGTGATGCTTGAGGGCGGCTTTCGCGAATCCGGAGAGGGCGTCATTCGCTTCCCGGACATTAGCGCCAGCGCGCTTGAGAAGGTGGTGAAGTACTTGCATTATAAAGATCGGTATTCGAACAGTGCGACGAGGATTCCTGAATTTGCTATTGATCCTGAAGAGGTACGTTCATGTGAATAGAAAATATCGGTTGGTGAGCTGTTATTACTGACTTAGCATTTCTCACCAACATAATATTTTTGGTACTCCTTTTTTACAAATAATTTGATATTATCCAGGCGCTGGAATTATTGGTTGCAGCGAGTTATTTGAACTGTTAGCTTCTGTGTTAGCGAGTAATTGAAATTGTTTGGGGTTATGGATTATGATATGGACGACGCCATTTCTTTTTTGGCTGTGGGGTCGATGCTACAGCATTCTGTTTGGTTGGTTTTGATTATATTGTTTATGAATGCACTTTAATGGGGCTAGTCCTAAGGAGTGTGAACTGTCACCAAAGTCCTCCATACTTAGAGATTCGGTTGCATTCAGAAGGAGAGGCAGCTATAATTTTACTATTCCACTACATTGCTTTGTGAGCCAGGGGACAGGGGCCAATTGAGTTCTCTCCGTTAAAAGTGGAGTCAATACTGATATCCAATGGATTCAACTACTTTTCGACTCTCCTCGCAGACATAGTGAAAAAGAATGATACATGTCACACTCTTGAGGAATTTTCTGAGAACCATTCTCACTGTTCTTCGCCTGAGCTTTTCACATTTTGGGGGGTCTTCTGGACATTTTCGATTTATTGATTCCATCGAATCTTGATGGCAAAAAATAACGAGTCAACGAAACAGATTACAGCATACATGGTAACAAAAAAGGAAACTACCGCATATCGCCACCCAGAGAGGCCATCGGACAGGTAGGATGCTGTGCCATCCAAGTACAATTCTCCCATATTTCCTTGCTCTATTATTATCAACGTAGTCTGGGAGCAATCACATTTCATATGAGCTGTTGGTACTCAGTATTTCGATATTGCATATTATATGCTCTAACACAATAAATTAGTACATCAAGCAACAAGCAACTTGTCTTTCTACAGAAAGATGAGTGAAATTGACCTCATATCACTAGAGAGGATAAGTCCGGATTTACACACCTACCTATGCACACAAAACTTGATCATTTCGTTTTTGTAGTCTACCATATAATTTCAATTGTTAATTTATGTGCTCATAGAGCTAGCTGCCATTGTACTTCTCTAACTGTAGGTGCCAATCGTTCATTGACCTCACGTTGTAGGCTCAATTTTATCTATAAGTGTATCGAGCAAAAAAATCAAATTCTATCTGGCAATCAACATCTTCCGCCAAATCAGTATCAAGCGATTCTAATTCAGCCCACTGGGCCCGGAGATCTTCATCCTCCATAAGAGCAGATATTGGGTCTTTTTCAACTGAAATCCTTGTGTCTCGCGGTACATCTTGGGTATCTTTGAAGGTTGGTATCTCTGTGATGAGAGGCCTCGTATGATGTTCATGAATTTCAACGGTATCTAGTGATACCAATTCAGCCCACTGAGTCCGGAGATCTTCATCCTCCATGAGAACAGTTATTGGGTTCTTTTCTACCGAAATCCTTGTGTCTCGTGGTACATCTTGGGTATCATTGAAAGAAGTTGGTATCTCTGTGATTACAGGCCTTGTACTTATGCGTTGTTTTTTCCTGCAGTCTTCTTCAGCAGAATTGTCATTTCTGGAATGAGTTTCTCCAGTCATCTTCGAGGTTTGGCGTGTTGGATTGTTCATTGTAATATAAGTAATCTGGAAGTGTGTAACACTGAAGTATTGGGAGATTTGTGATGCTGTTTGGGCTGAGAAGTGATGGAAAGTATGAGTCTACTTTCACTTTTTTATTGTACCTCTTCAGCACTATCATGCCCTATCATGCCTCATACGATTAGATTGGAGCCCTGGAATCTTCCAAACTTCTTTCAGCACTTGCTTCATTCTACTTCCCGAGCAGCATTGTGTTGCAAATCATCGAGAAAGTGTCCCTCAATCGTCTGACTAATGTCTTTCTAGTCGCTTTGGAAGCCCGATTCTTGAATGGATGGTTGTGGTACAATTGACGAGGTCAATCGTACATCTTACCTCCCCTTTCCGCTTGCGAGACAAGATTCTCTAGAGAGACTGCTCGAGACAAAAGAAATGATGCTCTGAATGAAGCCGCGATAGGTCTCATGTTGCAGTATGCTATGATACACAACAGCTTGTTGGGTATTCGGTCACAACAGTGGCCAATTGTGTCGCAGATTCCGTGCAAAAATACATCATCGTTATTTCAAACCCGTTGAGTAGTTTGAAGGGAGTTCTTCGCCCCGCCGCCGGGAGCAAATTAATTGTGAATATTCTTGAATATTCCATGGAATATCCACATCAGCTTGCATCAGCTCACATACTCATAAGTAAGGCTGCATAAGGCCTTAACGGACCAAAACATAAGTCAAGCGACTTGTGGAAAGGATAAGTCTAGAAAGTACCGAGCGGTGTCCTTATGTACCACATTCGACATGTCAGTGACTGCATGCTGAGACAGTATGTTGCCGCGACTCATGCAGATGCTGGTAACTCTAGAGAGGTAATAAGAATGGTGTCATAATATTATGAGAGGTATGCAACAATTTCAAACCCGTCAAGTTTGACACATACAAGTAAGTTTGAAGGGGTTGTTACCCTTCTCCTGCTTCTCGCCGCCCCGGCGGGAGCAAAAAATACATGACAATAACCGTTGGCAAGCCGAAGTAAGACAGGATGGCTGGTGAATTCTAAAATATTATGGTGCCTACCTGCCCAGCTATCATCTACCCCACATTCTTAGGTATGTAGATCGCCACAGCTCTCTCTAGTCGCCTTTTGGGATGTACCGCATGTCAGTGACTGCTGAGGCAAAAGGATGAGTTGTCTTTGAAGCATACTTTACTTGTCTGACAAAATAATTTCAAAGTTATTTTTCAAGTAATAAGTAGTGAAGGCCTCGCTCCAGTACAGTGAAGACCTTGCAGCATGAGACTTGCCTCTACCTAGAGACCTCTTTCCTCAAATGTTGATAAAAAGACTTGCCACTTGGTGATAGAGTCTCATCAAGATAGGGAAGTGCCCAGAAGGATCAAGTGGCAAGCCAAACTAATTGAGTCAAGAGTCAATTGATTAGCTGGTAAATGTACGATGAACGCCAAGGCATTTTGTAGTTGGAGTGATCTCTCATCTATTATTATGATTTATCAGTCAACATGAACGCTGCACCCTCTCTAAGGAACTTCCACTTCAAAAAGGATGCCTCCCTATCCTTATCATTAGGATGGAATATGGATTCACAAACATACACATCTCCATCCTCTTCCAAATACCTCTTGCTCTCGAATGACCCACCTCCATATCTCTTAACGCCATAGGTCCAACTTACATGAACTGTACCATCCTTTTCCCACCACGATTCCGCCACAACTCGTTCAGAATCAGCTGTCACAATCGGTACCCTCACATGATTGTATGATCCATCCTTTGGATCAGGTTTCATTGGCTTGTCAAAGTCTGAGCCTGACGAAGTCAGGGTCCTCTCCCAAATACCTTTGGCATTCACACCCTTGATATGCAACGACCGGCCATTGTCTGACTGCTTTGTTTCCTCACGAGTGTTTCCGATTAGGACCACAGCCGCCCCACGTACAATCAGGGGCTGACCCAGTGATCTTAGGAATTCTTCGTAATCCTTCTTGAATTGTTCAGTAATGATGAGCTTCCACTTTCCAGAGAGGTCTACGCCAGGTGCGGCGATGGCCCATCGATCGCCAGAGGGTGGGACCCAGCTCTCGCGTTCAATCTGCTCTTCCACCACGTCGCTCAGGTTGACGGCATTGGTAGTTTTGTCAGAAGTTGGCAAGAACTCATTCGCTGCCTCTTCATCAGAGGTTATTCCAACATTGTCCATGATGTCTCCCACAACCAAGCCAGATCCCTTTGTATCTTTCTTTGGCTCCAGGTCCTTCTCGTCCTTCTTCAGTACATCAAAAATATTCGGAAATTCCACGGCTGCGTCACCGTACTATATCAAGAGTTGACGATGGACCAAGAAGTAAGCAGCAAAGGATGAGGATGAGAAGATACAATATCAAACTATACTATCTCCTGGTATATCAAACTCAACGTACAATTGCACCCTCCCTCAAAAATCTCCAAGTCACAGACGCCTTCTCTTCCTCATCCCTCAACCCCTCTCCACCATTCTCTCCATCCTTCCGTGGATGGAATGTACTCTCACAAACCAATATATTTCCATTATCAGTCAAGTAACGCTTGTTTTCAAAGTCGCCTCCACCATACTTTTTACCACCCACAACCCACGAATGATGTACTTTGCCGTTGTTTTCCCACCAGGATGCCACCTCTACATCTTCACCGTCGGCAGTTGTCATGGGCTTGAGCTCGTGGCCATCCACGGCATGCTTTTTCTCACCGGTGGCAACATCAATGTCGTTTTCATCCACCAGTTGTTCAGAAGCTTCCAGAGTCCGTTCCCATGAGCCGCGTACATTCATACCCCGGATGAATAAATGTTTGCCATCCTTGCTTTGTATTGTCTCCTCCTTGGTGCTGCCAATGACTGTAAGGGCAACAGTACGTACGAGCATGGGTTGTCCTAACTTTCGTAGGTAGTCTTCGTATTGCGAGGTGAAGGAGTCATCAACTATGAGGGTCCAATTGCCGCTTAGATCGACATTGGCTGTGGTGGCTGCCCGTGGACCAGAGGCAGAAGAAGTAGGTAATGTTTCTGCAGCAGTTGTTGTTGCAGTTTCAGAAGAAGATACTTCCTCCTTTGCTGGTGATGATGGCGCTTCTGCTACTACTTCTGCTACTTCCTCCATCTTCTCCTCCTTTTTCTGCTCCACCTCCAAAACACCAGCTGAGTCTTCCACAGCTGCTATATTCTCAACTTCAGTTATGGCCACTCCTTCCGGCTTTGCACCTTCATCCTCCTCTGTTTCTGCGCCTACCAAATCCTCGTCTTTTTTAGATTTTGTCAGAAGTGATTTCAGCAATTGGAATGGCTTTAGAAGGAGGGCCTGTTTCAGCGAACGTCATATTGAATCGAGGTGGTATGACCAGAGAAGAATATCATGTCAGTTCACCATTGTGAATACAACCTGAATTTCTGTAGAAACTTGTTGACTAAAGGTTCAAGTAAAGGTATCAACTCACCCAAAATCGAGCCAGTAATTTACGAAATGAGAGCCAAACTTTGACCAATGGATTGTTGCTACTCTCATTATTGGAAACATCATTGCTTTCCTTTGCCATCATTATTGACATCATATTGTTGGTGCGTGTTTTTCGTTGAGGGAATAGTCTATTACGTGTGCTAGTGCTGCTGAAACTGCCACCACTACAACAATGCATTATATCATCCTGGGATGCCAAGCTGGTGCGGGGTGCAGCCATTAAAGGATATTGACCAGCGCCCCTTTTTATTGGTGATGATTGCAGCACGTTCGTAGGCATCTTCATCGATGATGGTGCCTCTATAGAAACTCTACCTTTGGCTGTGGTCCAGCTGCCTCTATTGATGGGTGTCTGAAATCCACTACAAGTGATCATAACACATGATATGACTATTGATAGTAGCTGCATCGACAGCATCGTTGGCAGTAAAGGCGATTGGCCCTTGGATTGCCGTTGTTGTGAAATCATGTGTCCCTTCTGCTGTGGTGGATGTGATCTCATATTTTCCATTGATGCTAATTATCCGATAAGAATTGCCACGCGCTGTGCAACCCTGAACTATCTATGCTCTTCTACTATCTGAGGGTGACCACTATCCACGACGGTTTGCGATGCATTCATACCTCAAACTATTGCTTGATGATACTCTTGCTTTGACTGTTTATCTTTGTCTCTACTATGCCATTGTTGAGCTGAGCGTGGTTGAGCCGAATCTTTGGTGAATGTGCGTGGAGTTCGCAAATCCTTCAGTGCCAAGTGGAAGCTGACATAGATATGGATACAATGTGATGTCTCAGCGAGATAAGTACCCACCTGATGCAATTTCTATCCAGGGTTGTCAAATTTTCTTCACTTGCATAGGAATCACTACTGCCCAATTTTCATGCCGTCGCGAGCGAGACAAAACCTCTCACACTCACACATTCACAACATCATCACGCCACGGGCATAAGCATAAGGCATAAGCTGGCATGGCATAAGCCAGGGCGGGTCGATGGTACTAGTACTATGTCGACGGCAACATTGAGAATGTCATTGTTGCAAGCAAAATGAATGCTATCACATCTATGCCACCATGAACGTGTAGCTATCAATTTCAGATGAAATTTCGACTTCGCTGCATTTCCCGCAGTCATTTGAATTCCATTGAGTTATCGGAACATTTCCTATTGCGATTTTCTTTGAAAGACCAATCTCTACAATCGTTCTATATGTCAGATTACTACATACAAAAACCTGAATCTCACTGGTATGATTAAATGATGATCAAGTCAGCAGAAAAAATCCTGAGGCCGCGCCGCAATTTATTCATGACATATAGTGCCACGGTAGCAACGACGGCATTGGTCATTGCAGCATGTTGCGTCAATCCCATCCTTGCTATTGTTGTAGATGCTGTCGATACTGAGCCTTCTTTGATTGCAAATCAGGGACTAAGACGTCGCCTGACTATACATCGCAGTAAACNCTGTCGATACTGAGCCTTCTTTGATTGCAAATCAGGGACTAAGACGTCGCCTGACTATACATCGCAGTAAACAACAACTGCGAGGCCACAAATACAAAGAAGATACAATGCATTACGTCGGTCATATCCAAGGCCATAGACGACAGCAGCAGCAGCATCCAAAGAAGCAAAGGAGACGAGCAGTTAGCTCTGGCCGCAGCAATCGCAAAAGCGCAAACGGTCGTATCCGTAAGTGGGGTGTGAAGGACGTACACAAGGATACCGTTGAGCGGACTGCACCTCATGATTGGTCGGAGTTTCATGATGATCCTCAAGTGCATAACATTGATAGTGGGGATAAGATCCCCGCTGTTGTTGCACTTCCCGTTGGTGGTATGGGTGTGATGAAGAAGGAACCAACTGAGGCGGTAATGATGCAAAAGAGGTTGGTCACTATATCTAAATCTCCAAATTACGGGGGCGAATTCAACCCGCTGGGTACCGTTGGTATTTCATACAATGAAGGCCGTGGTGGATCTACTGTGTTTGCAGTAGATGTCAATGGGCTGGATCCGGCGTGTATGAATACAGACATTCCATTTGATCGTGAGACTGACACTGGTGGTAATGACACTCAAGAGAAAGAAGGTGGCCCTGGAGGCAAAGATCACAAAAAATCTGGTGGAGGCGACAGCGATGTCGGTAGGTGCCTTTGCGGCTATTGTGCAGATTGTAGCACTCTTACCGACATCCATGACATAAACCACTGCTATGAGCAAGATTCCTGCCGTTTCGTTGGGCACGAATATGACAAACCTCATATATTATATCTCAGATACGACACATCTGCCGCTTCACAAACTGATGAGGTGGAGGATGTATCATTTATCAATATATACTTCAAGGCAAAAAGACATCAAGAAGATTCATGCAGATCCACGGTGATGGTAGATCCATCCAATGGATTATTCCGTGTATCAAAGCCAGAATCTTGCAATGACAAGCATGATGGGATAGGTGCCGAAGTATCTATTGATTACAAGGGCGATGATGCACCAGATGTATCCATCCATTCGTCATGTTCGGTACCACTCTATCTGGGTATGGCCATCGAAGGCGGTCCTTTTATACTCGATGGGTATTGCTTGGATGGTGATGAAGGAGAGGGTGGGATTTGCAGTTATTCGGATCCAGCCTTGGGTGGCAGCGTTTGCGGTGCTAGGTTCAAGTCAGATGATGGGTTGGATACTTTGCGGCCAGCAACGAATCCACCAAGCTCATCTCCGACCAAAGGTCCCACTGTGAGTAGAACTTTGTGCTTGAAGGAAAAGAGCAACTTGATTTTCTTATTGTTGCTCAACTTTGCCTTCATGCCAACTCGTTTGCCTACACGCAATAGTCAACTCCGACACACTCGCCAAGCATGTCACCAACTGATACACCTACAGTGAAACCAACAAAAGATCCAACAGTAAGTGCAATGTCTCGATTTGTTTGCTAGATGCTAAGAGTCTCTCCGTATATTTGTTGCATTTCCTACCATAGAACTCATTTCTGATCAATTTTATCCTGACAATATATAATACAGTCTTCTCCAACGGTTTCTCCTACGGCAAAACCAGTCCCCTCACCCACTCCTCGGCCAACCCCCCTTGGACGTAATCCCATCATTTCAAATCCAACACCTGGAGATCAAGGTGCTGTGTTTGATCCCAACTCGAGTCTTACCTCGTACCAATCAGCAGGGTGTGGTCCACGTGGACACGATGCAGTTGCAGACCGCGGGGAGTGTACATATGGCTATATCATGGTACAGGAAATGGTTGGAGAATCACAGGAGATTGTTGCCATCATCAATGGATGCCAATACTTTTCTTTTCAGGTCTTTGAATGTTTACCTCCTGCAGTTTCATTATCTATATCACATCCTGCTGAGCCACTCGCAAAACAAGAAACTATTCAAGACGCAGGTAGTGATGGACTCACAGTAGAAGAAGAACTTCAACGGCGTCCTCCAAGAGAATACCTTCGAGTCGGTCCCAAGAAAAGGAGAGACCTGATTGCTGTCAATCCTTACTCTCCATTATTCGATCCAACATCCACCCTCGTGGGATATATATCTGAAGATTGTGGGCCACGGGGCAAAGTGGCCCTGGCAGACCTCTCGCAGTGCGAGTATGGCCACGAGAAGATTGAGTGGGTGCCATGGCAAGAGGACAGAGTTGCTGCTCATATTGATGGATGTAACTTTTTCTCATTTGAGGTCTATGAGTGTCTACCGCCGCCGTTTGATTATCCTGCTCCTATATCTAACCTCTTATCCACGGAAGATGCCCGTCCACCTAGAACTTCAACTGACCAGGAGGAACTTGGCAAAGCCTCGTCATGCGCAGTGATAGTTACAAATGGAAGCTGTGATGAGCCAGGAAGCAATGGCCTTGTTTTGGGGTCAACAGCAAAAAATGAACTCAGTGTTGACGATACATTCCGCGATGGCAAGGAGCTTGACGGGCAAATATTACTGGTCCATGATCAGAGTGGTACTGCAATAGGGTGTGGGGAAATTCAAGATGAAATTGAATCTGCTGCTTGCCTCTGTGGTTACTGCTCAGAATGTGAGGCCTTCATGGGCCCGGAGTGCAGCAAACATGACTCATGTTGGTTCAATGGAAACAAGTCTGCGAAACCCCACTCACTGTACCTGAAACTGAGGGTGGCTGATGAGTATCTGACTCAGATAAATGTTTATTTCAAAGGAAATAAGTCATGCCAAGCCACCGTTGATAAAGATAGCAATGGGCTCTTTCATATTTCCAAACCTGGATATTGCGATGATGCTGATGATGGTGTTGGTACCGAAGTAGCAATCGATTACATGGGAGACTCTGCACCAGATGTGGCCATTCATACATCATGTTCGGTACCACTCTATGCTGGTATGCCAATTGAAGGAAGTCCATTTGCCATTGAGGGATACTGCATAGGTGAGGACGGTGGAAGTTGCACTCACATTGATCAGATGCTGAGTGTCTGCTCTAGTATTTGAGCCACTGCATGTGAGCAAAAGAGGGTTTCTTGCAATGTGAAGAATGAAATAATTTGGTCCATTTGTCCTTTCTGCCTAAGATATGCCATACAGTTCAGTATATTTATAATAATATTATCAAGTCTAAATCATCACTACATTGAAAAAAATACCTGTTCTTTTTCTATGCTAGGACAATTTTCAATTTGATCCAGGTAGCCTGTTCACCTTGATATGGATATAGTGGATGCTTCTGATGTGTATATGGGCCTTCATGAGAGACTGTGGTATTACTTTCGTAGTGAAAGAGTAAAACTGCTCGTCAGATGCTTCAATCTAAACTTTATATTTATTTGGCTGTATATTGATGAAATTATTATTGACGGTGTTCACGTGTGATGGTGAATCTTTTGTCACAAGTTTCAAGTCTTAGCAATGGCTTCAAATGCCAAGTTGAAAGGTTGTATAGCTGACATTGCAAAAGCTATGAGCTAGTAATTTCAGTTGAAGTCATATGAGCTTGCCAAAAAAAGGTACCTTATAATCTTTTTCTAGATAACCAAAACAAAGTATCAACCCATGTAAATATTTTAGGTCAAAGAGGCCCACATCACCTTGCAGCAACATCCGTGTTATGAGGTTTATTGCATTGAACATACCGTGGTTCATGCAAAGACAATTGATCAAATTTGTTTGTCAAAACCCATCCTTCCGTAACAAAAATCCAGCCACTCCCCTCACGAACATCTTCCTTGCCTTCAAAATATGTGCAGCATGATCACACCCTGGCAGAACACACATGGCCTTATCCTCGGTACCCAACCGTTCAAATAATTCCCGCTGAGCCTCCCAACTAACATATGGATCCTGTGCACCCACAATCACCAATGTCGGTATATGTATCAAGGCTGGATTGCAAATGTTAAATTCGTGCAATTCGTCCCATGCAGCCTTTATGGGGTCAACGGCAAGGGCTAACGAGGAAAATGTCAGGGCTGCCTCATCGCAGATTGTGCCGGGTAATGTAAAGTCTTCAAGGGAGGCAATGTCAGTGTTGAGAACCTCTGGAGCGGGTGGTTTAAAGACATCCGCGTCCGGCCCCGAGACTAAACGGCCCTGGGGATCGTACAGTGGTTTTCTGGGATAAATCACCTTCGGATCAAAGATCGAGCCGAATAATATGAGATCGGACAATGTGGATGGACCGTGTTGCTGCGCGTACATTTGGGCCACCAATGCACCCTGAGACCAACCCAGCAATGCTGGTTTCGTGCTAATTACAGTCGGATCTTCAAAGCCCGGAATACTGGTAGAAACATTCATATCATTATCCTCCTCAACTCCATGCATCTTGGTAATCCAATCAATCACACACTTCACATCGGCCACACACCTCCGTGGAGTGGTATACCCCCCACTTCCAGTCTCAGCATCCACATCTCGTGGAGTTTCGCCAAATCCACGCAAATCAAGTGCATAGACATGAAATCCCAAATCTGTCAAAGATTGCAACGTGCTTTGCTGTGCAGTATCCTCGTCGGATGTTCGTAGGTCAAAGACTGGTTGAGAGGACCAGGTTCGACCATGCAGGAGGAGGATGGATCTCTGGTGATGCTGCTTGTTTACTTCTCCGGTGGTGAGGAGATCGGCAGAGTTGGATTCGCCGTTGATGTGGCGAGGAGTGCGGCTGTATACGCGAAGAGGATGGCCGTCATCAGCGATGACTTCATGGCGGAGAAGTCCGTTTCGGTCTCCTGTCTTGATTGGAAGGGTAATTGGTGATGATTTTATGTTGCTCCCATTATCTACATTGCTGCTTGAAGAAAGGTAGCGTTGATGTTGATGATGTCTCCTCGTGAGGAATGACGTAGGGGTCGATGATGATGATGATGTCGATTGAAATGCTAATGGCGATGATGCGTAGGAAGACGCGGTAGAAATCCTTGCTCCTGGCGATGAGAGATGCGAGAGCGAAGTCAGAGAGCGCTGTGAACGAATGAAGATGGATCACTAACTTGATAGTTTGTATTATCGTCAACTGACAACTCTCATGACTACCACTCCATCGTCATTGTAGCAAGAAGTTGTTTACCTCACCTACACCGCATCGGCGGGTGCCGACGACCAACGTCAAGCTGCC
>JALLOX010002729.1:0-10614 GCA_036939695.1 Thalassiosira ordinaria
AAAAAGAGCCCCCCAGAAAGCAAATTTTCAGTCAGAGAAGTGCTCATTGGATAGAGCTTGCTTTCAGCTTCCTCCTGTCCAAAGAGTCATTTTTCCATGATGGCTCCGCACGCTAAATCTACTAAAACACCAAAATGCACTACTTTTGTTACCATTCTCTTGCCCTCCACCCACCATTGGTCAATTCTAGCCATCTGAACGCTCATCAAACTCCTCAGAGGAAGTGATGGATGCATTTGCAATACTCTCTTCTGATTCATCTTCTGATTCCTTCCCAATTGTTGCACCCTTTCTGCTGCTACAGGCTTCAAGAGTGAATATTAGTTTTGTTTTTGTTGTGTTTTATTGTCTTCTTCCTCTTCATTCTCCACGTTTTCACGTTCACTCTCTCATTCTCCTCTTTCTCCTCCTTCTTTCACCAAGATTCCACTATTTTAATTTTGCCTACCTACAATTGTAGAACTCCTTCTTATTCAATTTTTCAGGGTAGCATGTCATCTTCAACTCCATCATCTCCTTTTCTTGCCTGTCTGTTTATTGCCCCCATTTTTGTACTCACATATGTAGTGGCTCCGTTTTGTTAATCTACATTATCCACATAAACACTGTACTCTCCAAGAACTTGCGCTCTAACTTGACAATAAGGTCACTAAAAAATAAATACAGATTCCGCTGTAGTATTCAGTTGCTAAGAGACCACGCTGTGCCCTCTCATAAGTGCAATCAGACCCATATCACTCTTGCATGACAATGTGAACAATGTTGCCAATGATAGACTAAGGTTAACTACAAGTAAACTGCATCCTGGAAGATTTATAAAGCCACATAATTACTATATTTAGTAGTGCATACATTTTGTTCCAAATGTGATGGAGGTAGCACTTGGCAAAAGGAGTTTTTTTCCAAGCATTTCAACCAACCAACCCCCTTCAAGCCAAATTTGTGGCCCGAAAATACACAACTCAATTTACTTTTTCAGAAAAGGAAGGCCCATGACCATCACGTTATTATCAACCCTGACATTCCCAACACATCATAATATTCAGCTTGGCATCATACCTGAGTAATATGGGAAAATGATAAAACATGATTGCATTTAGATAGTTTGTATGGCAATGATTGCAGACAATGAGCTAGGTAAGCTCCCAGACATCTAATAAATATTTCTACAGAATCTAGATTTGTAAGTTTGTGGACCAGCACTATCAAATAATATCCGCATCCATCTTATGATTCATGTTCAACTTGACATGCATTAATGAACTGAAGATGACTCACCCCCTTAGAGTACTATCTCTCTCTCTCTTCTAGTAAATATTTGTGGAATAAAGTAAGCTTTGGTTATGTATATTATTCTCTTTCTAACATCAAGTCAAATGCATATTTCAGGTACTCCTCCCTCGTCCAATGTCAGGTAAGCTACATCTTCACTACCTATGCATGAAGCCAAACTTTGCTCTCTTTTTCCCATTAGGCTCATCGAATCTTTCAGCCACAGGCCTTGTATGGATTATATCCTTGAGAGCACTATTATCACGAGAGATACGGTCATTTTCTGATTTCAGGTGAGATAATCTTTGGACGAGCTGAGATACCTCATCATCCAGCTCAGTTATCCTCATAGTTTGTTTCTTGAATTCAACCTTGAGACGATCGTACTGTGCAGCAAGATTGTTGTCACGCTGTAAAATACGGTCTGCATTATCTTCTACACTGGCCTTGCTGGCTTCCAAAAAAGTAATTTTCTCCTCGAGAGTTTTCTTCTCTATCAACAAGGAATCGACCTTCGAACGTACAGTTTCATAATCCGCTTCAAAGTCAGCTAGGTAAGTATTGGAAACCAAGAAGGCGGGCAAGTTAGAAAGAATTAAGAGACGGGCATGCTAATGATATGTATGTGCAAGAGGAAAAATCAACCTAACTCACCTGCTATTTTGTCAAGCTTCTTTTTGAGGCCATCCTTCTCACGCATGGCAGCATCTCTCTCATTGCATAGCTTATTGAATTTGGAGAGCAAACTAGATCGAGACTCCATGAGATTGTTTCTTTCATCACATGCAATATCACGCTCAGTGGTGACATTTGACAAGAGGCATTGAAGTTCACGAGATCGATTTTCGAGGCATTCTCTTGCCCTACCAAGCGACTCATTCTTCTCCTTTAGATCCGCATTTTCGGATGAAAGAGCATCCACTAGAGGTTGGATCTTCTCTACCGACCCTCGTAGCTGTTCTTTTGCCTTTTTTTGTAGGTTCATCTCCTTCTTTGTGACTTGAACCTGGCCGAATAGCTCTTTGATCCTTGCATTAGCAGCATTCAAATGATCTACTAGCTCAGATTTCTCTGTTTCTACCCTGGAAAGTCTATCCTCAGACTTCTCTCTGAGTGCCCTCAACCTAGTATTCTCACTTTTCAACCCTTCCATCTCATGGTTATGGTCATTTGCTTCCTCCAACTTTTGTTGCGAATCTCTCAAAGCCTCCATACATTCATTGTAGTCATTCGTTAGGCGAAGATTTTCATCTTTCAACACGTCGACTTTGGCTTCAGCATCACCTCGCTCTTTGGCGTCCTCTAGCTGCTGATGTGCTAAACTCAGCTCAATAGAAAGGTCGCTAGCCTTTCGAAGATAGGTGTTGAAATCCTTACTCAAACGATCTAGTTGTGTCCTCAATTTCTCATTGTCTTCCTTGAGCAATGCTACTTCCTTGACCAGGTGCTTAGAATCATCTAGCTGCCGACGAGAATTACTCAATTCTTCAAAAATGTTATCCATCTTGTGCACACATTCATTGTATTCATTTGTCAACCGAAGCTTTTCACCAACCAGCTTCTTGTTTTCTTCCTTCAGATCATCAACATCATGGCTCTGGATCTTCATATCATCTACTTGCAATCTCAACTCGTGACACAGTTCCTTTGACTCTTCTAGCTGCTGGTATACACCCTCCAATTCCTTTGAAAGATCATCCACCTGCTGCAAACTGGCATTGTACTTCTCTGATACATGGTGATGTTCAACACTCATTTTCCTAATCTCCTCCTTCAGCTCAGCTTCCTCCTCACTTGTGAGTTTGGATTTGTTCTCATTGGAATAATCTAGCTTTTGGCGTGCGTCCATCAATTCCCCTGTCATGTTGCCCAGCTTCTGCATACATTCATTATAGTCCTCCTCCAACTGAAGCTTTTCATCACTTACTTTCTTCATATCTTCTTCCAACGCACTAGCCTCCTCGCTAAGTTGCATTCTCTGTCGCCGTTCTTCGTCCAGTTGTTGTCGTGTTTCACGTGATTCAATGGAAAGCTCATCCATTTTCTGACATCGAAATTTGAGTTCCTCTACCATAATCCTCAGTTTCTCGTTCTCCACAGCCAAGGCAACGTCCTGATCAGTATCATGCTTTTGCTCCATGCCACTCAGCGAAAGTTGGGTTGCGTTGCTATTAACTTTTTCAAGGCTAAACATCGCATCATCAAGCTCATCTGATTTTGACTTGAGGAGTGCTTCTGCCCTGCATAGCTCTTCTTCATACATCTCGATCTGCTGAACGAGGGACTTCTTCTCTTCTGCATATTCGCTGTTGAAGTCTTTTAACTCTTGCACTTGGTTCTTGAGCTCTGCATTTGCCTTCTCCATTTCAGATGAATCTTTATTATCAGTGGTAGTATCAGGTAGAGATTGAGCGGGTACCAAAATATCAACTCTTTCACTTTTCAGCAGGACGATTTCTGCCTCAAGATCATTTAGTTTGATATCAGCAGTGCGCTGATCTTGGAGAAGCTGCCTGTTTTCCATCCTTACTTGGCTGAGAGAATCTTGGGACGTTTCATACTTTTCTTTTGCTGTTGCTAGCTCCAAATATAACTCCTCAATCTTGTCTGCAGATTCGTCATGCTGCGAAAAGTCTGCCCCCATTGAGTTAATCTTGATATTTGCATCTTCTACTTTTTGGTGTAGTTTCTCGTTCTCAGAGGACAACAACTCAAGATCCCTGGACGTGCTCTTTAAGAGAATCTCGAGCTCTTCACATCTCTTAATTGCAACATTCTTCTCCTCAATAGCCTGCCTTGCCTTTTCATCTTTTTGATCTGCCTTGGCAAAAAGCTCCTCAATCCAGTCCTAACAAGAGGAGAAAAACAAGATGAGATCCACTTACACAGTTTATGCAGTTCATACTCCTCCACTACTACTCACCAGAGCATCATTCTTTTGTGACGACAATTCTTCAATCTGATGTTCAAGGTCAGATACAAAACTATTCGCGTTTGCCAGTTTCGTTTCCAATTGATCAATTTGATCCTGATAGTATTCAATGCCGTCACTATCTGACTTTGATTTACGAACATTGGGGGACCGTGCCTCATTGACAAATGAAATTCTCCTATCATCATTAGGGGATTGTGCCTCATTGATCCTAGACATTCTACGTTCAGATTCAGCAGATCGGAGCTCGCTTATCAATGAGTACCTCTTGTCCTTTTTGGCCTTAGATTCTTTTCTCGGCGTTGCAAGCTTTGCCTGTAGACTTTTCACTTGCTTTGCCTTGAAATCAAGAGCGACACGGAGAAGATCCCCGGCTGTGGAGGCTTTCAAAGAATTATTCTCAATGCTTTCACGGAAAAGGTGCAAATACAGGTCATCTTTACTCTCCTCTAGACTTGAGATTGGGGGTGTAGCCTCACTTCTTCTCCACAAGTTGAAGTGGTCATCAGCGAAGCAAACAGGAGCTAGAGCATGCTGCTCAGGACTGATTCTAGGTTGTGTTCCGGGCTTGATTTTCTCGCCAAGCACAAACCTTTTGAGGTTAGCAAGACATCGTTCAGTATCCACATTATCAACATTTGTCGCCTCTAACTTCCGCAGTTTGTCGCTCAGCTTCTGATTTTCCAACCGTGCCTTTGCACTCTCGAGCCGTAGTTTTGCAATTAGATCCGCATCCTCAACCTCCTCATTCGCCACTGCATTTGTTTTCACAAGCTTTGCCCTAGTGGCAAATTGAAGGGTAGATCGAGTCTCCTCAATATACTTATCAGAGGGAGAAATGCAGCAAATGACAGCCATGCGTGCATTACCAGAAAGCGAGGGCTTTAGAATGCGAGTGAGTTTGCTGTCTCGATAGTTAATGTGACCAGGATTTTTCTGCCCTAAACTCATTAGTACTTTGGAGAGTGTCAATAGGGATTGATTGATCATGCCACCCTCTTTCTTCTGCATGCCAGATGCACCAGTGTGGCGAACACTCTCACTCCCGGCCAAATCGACCAAGTTGAGCGCACTTGTTGTCTTTACCACCAAGTCTGAAGCTGCATTTGGGCCTACAGCATTTTCTTTATCTTCTGCATCATTGCTTGCTTTCAACACTGTCTTTCTTTCCAGCATGATCTTCAGTATTGCATGAGATCGCGATGATCGATCATTCATTTTTGTTGACCCANGTCTTTCTTTCCAGCATGATCTTCAGTATTGCATGAGATCGCGATGATCGATCATTCATTTTTGTTGACCCAACAGACTTATTCAACTCTCCGCTTCTGAACACCTCCATCAGCTGCGCAAGAGATTCGACCGCAACCTCTTTCAGACCCTCTACTGAGATGGAGCCTCGTTTATCTTCCCTAATGATCAGAGAAGTAGGAGATTTGCGGGTACCATCGCTCAACAAATCCCTGAGCTCTTCATTGTATATTTCAACATAGGATACACGCACAGAGCATTCTGTATTGGAGCCATCACTTTTTTCTTCCTTGATGGACTGGAATATTTCTTTCGCAGCCAACTGGATGATGCCTACACTGCTGTCAGGATCTGCGCAGCCCTGCATTGTAAATGTCTTTCCAGAGGATGTTTGACCATAGGTGAAAACAGTGCCATTGATCCCCTCTTTCGTCACTGATTCCACCATGTCAGCAACTAGCTCATTGTATATCTCACACGTATTTGCGTCTTCTCCAAACACTCTGTCATAAACATATTCGGTCTCGCCTGAGCTTCTACGCGGACGAGGTGTTGCAGAATTGTGTACGCTCCTACCAGTGCTACCAGTCGATATATCGACAATTGAATTTTGCTCGGACGACGCCCTCCATGCCCGCCCTGCACACTGGTCCCCGCCTGGTGCCAGAGGGCGCATACGGATTGCCACTCTCACAGCTTCCTCGCCCCCATTATTGCCTGATCTTGTTGATCGGTCACGACTTGGTTTCTTGACCGTCGAGTTCGATGAACGTCTCCTCCTCCTTGGACTATTGCCATTGTTCCGCCGGGGAGTTTGCGGTACCAGGCTAGATGGAGGACTTAGAGTGCGTAGGGCTCTCTCCATGGAGGAAATTGAAGCTTCTTTTTGAATCTTCCTGCCAGTTGGGGTTCTAAACTCCCGTAGAGGCGACATAGGGGCCATTTTCTAACGTGGCACGCACCAATCACAGCAAAGAATGAGAACAATAAGGTGGATAGGAGACGGAAGATCTACTTGATGACCGGTGCTGCGTGATGAATCGCAAGGGATCCAGCTGGCGGAGAGGAATGCTTTCAATCAATTTCAATTCTTTCAATTACACTTTTGTTGTCCAGCTCGAAGCTGAAGCTCTCTTCTGTTGCCTTGTTGGGGATGGAGGATGGAGGTCCTTTCATTTTTTTCTTCTCTCACCGACGGACGGCGGCGGCACCTGCGGACTGCGGATTTGTTCGTGTGGCGGTTGTTGCCTGTCGGCATCATCGCCTAATTCGAGCCTTCCCGTTTTGCCGCTAATTTAGAATGATTATGAGAGATATGTTGAGATTAGTTAGGACAATGATGGAAGAACCACAATAATTTATGACTATGACCGGCCAACTTCCACTCCCAACCCTTTTCCACTTTCCACTTTCCATTTCCACCACCCCAACCCCAACCACAACGGTGCCAACACCAACAAGCAAACCAAAGGAGAGGCAGGGAAGACAAAATCGATGTCAATGAAAGGAGAAAGGAGGAGAGGGGTAAACGAAGAGATCATGGTGGCGGTGACTGCGAGTTGTTGACGCTGCATATTACCGCATTGCGACCCATTGCTGCATTGATAGGCGCGAAGATTGCCGCAGATTATTTTGATGAGGGCTCGCGCTGTTCTGTATCAACAACTAAAAGCAGTGCATTAGCAATTGTTATGAACACAGTAGGAGGCATTGTTCTTGCGTCGTCACGGACTCGCTGGGCTATCAGTAAATATTACAGAGGTTGCAGCCGCTACAACCATTCCAGTATTGCATCATTTCGACTCAATAAAGACGTCAACATGATGTTGTCACATGAACAAAAACCATCTGATTCCACCAATTCATATTCACACTCAACACCTACATCTCTCCTGGAAAGGATACGCGCTCTGGATAAATCTGCAGAGCTCCTGAACCGATACACTGCGTTAGTTCTCCTCCACCCCACTTCGTCTACATCTTCCATTGATTCGTCGCCGTATGTGACAGTGGGTCATGCAGAAACATCATTCATTGATTCTGTTTTGATCCATTGCAGGAATGAGGATGGTGAACCTATCTTTGTGAAGGATAGATTTTCGAATAAACTTGGTGTCACAAAAGATGTATTGCGACTTTATATAGATGTACAAACTCAAGAAGAAATTGAACGATTGGGAGAGAGCTACGGATACAACCATACACAATATTTCCAAAAACGAACTGCAGCATTTGAGCATGTTACCAACCATTTGATATCTTGTGGGATCATCCATCGTAGGCATTCGGATGTATATCCAATATCTCCATTTTCATTTGGGAAGTCGTCCTCTGTTTGCAGCAGTGGCGGACGGGATCATGGCGAGAATGTGGTGCTTGCACATGTCAACCGTAGTACGTCTCCTTACCTTGGCATTGATAGTGTGGGCGTTCATTTGCATTGCTATGTGCGCCGACGAAATGGAAATGAAAGTAAGGGGCTGTCATATGAGACGAAGAAAGAGAAACTACAAATTGAGGGCGTGTGGTTAGCAAAACGCGCCGCTACTAAATCTCACCATCCAAACTACTGGGATCCGACAGTAGCAGGTGGTCAGCCTGCCAATCTTTCTTTGTTGGATAATATAGTGAAGGAGGCGCATGAAGAAGCTGGAGTACCAGCAGCATGGATTCAGGAATCATCGAATGAATCAGATACATTCTTCTCTGACCATACACATGATCCTCTCACAATCACTACTGCAAAACCAGATGGGACATGCCTCAAACGCTCACTCTACTACAGTTGCGATCTTCAAGTGCCTCATGATTGGTCTCCTACTCCTGTCGATGGTGAAGTATCAGAATTTAAGCTATATTCAATGAAGGAGCTGGAGGACGAAATACGTTTTGGAAATAGTATAAGACCGGCAATGACAGCAGTACTTTTGGATTTTATGATGCGACATGATGCATTGGAAGGAGAAAATGATTTCAAGGAGTTGAATGATGCAATGCGCCAAGAGCGGCTCGTGTTATGGTAGAAAATATCTGAGGAATCATAACATGTGGCACTTTCCATTACTTACTTTTATTTAGCCCATTCTGTGCCTGGATTGTGGGGCAGTATGGTTCAAGACCATACCTCTGATGTCCCTAACTTACTGTACAGGTGTTTATTTTGTACCTCCTTGTTTCATTGAATGTCTAGAAGAAGATTATGGAGTTTCAGGTGAGATGAGAGTTATTGGATACCTATTTTTCTAAAAATTTTGTGGTCTTTTGAGTGTTCAACTATTTATTTACTCCCAACAAAACCTTTTTCAATCTTTTCTCCTTGTTATTGTATTGTCAACCATAGCACTCCACCCTATACATCCATCAAAGCTTGCTGAGGCCTGGAGCAAAAGCTTAACCGTGGGTGTATCCAAGAGCTGGAGGGATAAATGACTTGCTAGTTCACAAGTAGTCTCATTCCACACAATAGGCAAACATCTCCCTTCTGCACCTTATAACAAGAGTTGGCTTGCCAGGTCTCTACTCAATTATGATTGCGATGTCATCATTTTTAGGGTGAGAATAAAGAGCAATGACAATGCACCCATGTCTTGTATATTTAGTTTATCCGGAGAGAAGATGGTGAAAATTAGTGTGTCTCCCTCCCTGATGGGCATCCTGCATCAACATGCCTCCATTAACATTAACCAAAGTGAAGACTTAAACCTTATTCTCCTTGCCTGTGGGTTCTTGAAACCGTTTCGTGCTGATCCTTCTGGCATGCATTACAACTTGATTTGCATTTTCAAATGATATGGATATTTTCCCAACGGAGCCCCTCATATGAAGGTATTTGCAAATGATTTAATCAGTCCGAGCTCATCAATTTTCAATGATGCTGTGCGTGCAAATCAATCATATCATAATTCAATAATGTTTGGCTTATTTGTGAAATTCATGCTATGCATCCTCCGACCTCTAGAGACATAGGCAAGAGATGTTTACAGATACATACCTCATATAACCTATGCTACCTGGAAAGGTTATTTTGTATCTCTCGGTGATGGTGTACATTATTGCATCTACCGCGAGATGATGGTGCTTGTGATGCACCAAAAGCAATGGTGCCAGCTCAATTCCTTGAGTAGGATATATAAACAAGTTGAGAGCTGAGAAGGAGAAGTTTCATTGATATTTGAGGTGACTCGTCAGTGTATCTTGAGAGATGACTCTTGTCAAATGAGTTGCTCCCATTGAATTGCAAACACTCCCATCTGGATCTGAGCACCATTTTTTCTTATCACTGTAATCATATCAATCAAAATTGACATCGTATTCTTTTTCACAATGCTGAAGTGTCACAATGGCAATGGTATTATGGTATGCCTATACAGCGACTTATTGCAACACAATTCATTGAGATTGTGTTTGTCAATCTTAGGCCTTTATCCTGGACTGCAGTCTGCATCAACTCTTTTGTTGACACAATATGTCAGTTGGCACTGATGCAAACTTTCTCTAATTCAAGGTACCTACATATTCTCGTACCATACATATTATGAAAAAGTGCCAACCGTGTCATATGTCACTAAAGTGTGCAATGTTAGCACGTATACTCAACTGCCAGGTTTGGCCGGCTCTCTCTGGTACAGCAGATTATGTATGTTTCATTCCTACCTTACCCTGTAGATGTTTGTCCCATATTCTTTGGACATAGTGGTGCACAATCAAATGCAGAAGATTGGAACACGGACAAATTATAATGTTGAATCACGGTTGCGGATGATTAAACCACTATGGCCAGAATTCAAAACTTAATTCGAAGTTAAGATATCAAGCAAATAGATCAAAAAGACATTTGAAAAGTCAGTGTTGATCGATGTAGAATATTCTTGAAAAATTATGGATATTCCGTGTTCAAGGTATTGGTTGGTGTGACTTCTGACCTCATGACACATTACGAGCAAATGACCTCATCGCGGCATCAATGAAGAGGTTATGGTATCCGCTTGGTGCGGGACAATTACTTAGGGGGTAAAGAATGACAGTGTGCTTTGATAATGGCAATTATATTCATGCTTGAGTATGTGGTTTGTTGTGATGATAAAAATTCTTTGAACTGAAGCACTGACATAGGCTGTGTGATATGACATAGTCTAGTAACTAGTTAAGTACATAAATAC
>JALLOX010002735.1:0-10400 GCA_036939695.1 Thalassiosira ordinaria
TGCTAGCGGAAGTGAGAAGAAGGATTTGTTGATGGAAGATGGTTCAGCAGATGGGAATGCTGCGAAATCTGCATTGATTGGCCAGACTGATGGAATAACGCCGACGTCATCACCGACCAAACCTTTCTTTGCATCCCCTCTAATGAGTGGAATGGATGAAAGTCCAACAAGCAGTGATGCAGCAGCCATCAGCCAAACAGAACAAGAACAAAGAGAGGTTAATAACGCGGCGACCAAAAAAGAGAAGGAATCGCCAGATGATGCAACCAATACCAAAACTAAACCACTCACGGATATTTTGTCAAAGTTCTTTGGCAAAAAGAATCAAAAGCAAAACGATTTTGATGATGAGGAAAGAAAGAGAGAGAATCCAATAGTAGAGCAGAAGGAGGAGGATGTGAGCAATAATATTCCGTATGGCCTACGTGCCAATGTTCTTAAATCATCTTCAGCACCACCGCCACTATTATCATCACGACCTGCTGTTGATTCCATTACATACAAGGATACTGGCAATGATGCAAAGAAAAGTATTCTGAAGGGAGAAACTGCACTCCAAATGAATTCAGCATCACCATCACAACTGTCTGACAAAGTTGATCAAGGAAAGAAGGTACAAAGCCAAGGAAATGTGATTATAATTGATGATTCATTGAAGGCAAGCGTATCTTCACTGAAAGAAAAGGGAATAGGGAACTCATCCAAGGATATGAAGAAGAGCAACTTTGTGTTGAGCAAGGATGATGCAGGATTGAATAAGATTGGTGTAAAAAAGGGTGGTTTTATGTTGAATAAGGGAGTAGGATTGAATAAGTTGGGAAAGAAGGAAGGCTTCAAGGGAGGAGTAGGATTGAACAAGATAGGTCAGAAGAAGGACAGTTTTCTGTTCAAGAAGGGAATTGGATTGAACAAGGAAAGCCTCAATTCTTCCTATAAGACTGCTTTTGGATTCAAACCAAGTGATAAGCAGAAGCAGTTATTGAAAGTTGGTAGTGGTGCAAGTTTTGGCAAAGGAGCAGATGTGATCAAGGGCAAAGAAGCAATGATGGGCAAATCAACTACCTTACTGGGAGGCAATAAACCTGGTTCTACTAAACAATCACCATTCAGCAAGGCTACAGTACCAGTTACAGCCGATGCTTCGTCATTGGAAAAGAGGCCTGTTGAACCTGTCTTGAAGAGACCCGTTGAACCCTCCTTGAAGAAACAACCAGTCCAGAAGAAACCCAATGAACCTATTATGAAAAAGAAATCTAGCGAGCCTTCCCTACCATTGACTGAGGGTATGACTGCCGAGGAAGCGGAGCAAGTACGCAATTCGAGGTTGGCCAGTGGAGAAGCAACAGGTGCGTCATTACTGTCATCCCCTGTGTCACTAGAGGAGGTAGTTTCGCAAGTTACAGAGGGTCAAACGGCCGAACAGGCAGAGGAAACTCGGAATGCACGTCTCATTGCTGCAGAGGAGGCTGCAAGAGCGTTGAGATCATTGAAGGGAAGTGTCAGAGGAGAAGTTCCTGCTACAAATAGTCCAAAGTCGCCCAAATCTCCATTGATTGCATCTCCACCCAAGGTTGAGGGCCCAAACAAAGGTAGTTTCTCGTCATTTGGCAAGGTGACTGGTCCAGGTTTGGGCAAGAAGGGAATATCTAACTCAAAGAATCTGTCTCCTGTGCAATCATTGAAAGGTATAAGCAATAGTGAGGATCAACAGGGAGCATCAAACAACTTCCCCGCACCGTCTAATACTCCATGGGACAGCAGTGATAATGATGTAATCCCACCCTCATTGGACACAACTCAACCAACAACAACAGCAGCGACCGCCAAGGAGAACTATCTCCTCCTGGCCAAGGAAGCGTATCAAAAGTATTACTCCAAGTTAAACACTAATGATGATGGCAATGCAGTACCAGTGTTGTCAGAGGAGGAATACTTGAGGTTGGCAATGAATACATGGGACAACACTGCTGTCAGCGATGAGGATAATGATAGAGGACCACTGATAGCTGGTGCATATGATTTGTATGATGAGAAAACTGCATCAACCCCCCAGTCTTTTGTTCCAGCATCATCATCAGAGCCTTTCTCTGCACCTTTGCCCAGGAGTACTATTGGTGGCATAAATGGATCGTCCAAGAGTCGTACACAAGTCGACAATCCAGAAGGACAAGAAGAAGCAGGAGAAGGAGAAGGGGAAATCCTGGCGTTCAATGAGAAAGAGAAACAGAATGATATATCCAATGCCAACAACAATCCTATTACTGATATTTTGACAAAACTGAATCCTATGGCATCGTTCTTTGGAAACAAAAAGGAGACTGATGGCAATGATGCCAAAAAGCAGAAACCAATAGCAAAGGAGGAAGAGAATCTGAGCAATGTAATTATACCAAATGACGCTGTATTGAAGGGGAGTGTGCCGTCGCTAAATGATTTGGGGACTGATAGCTCATCGAAGTTGAAGAAGGACACCTTCTTGTTGAATAAGGGAGTAGCATTGGATAAGTTAGGGAAGAAGAAGGGCGGGTTTGTGTCAAATAAGGGAGCAGGAATGAACAAGCTAGGCAAGAAGAAGGGTGGTTTCGTCTTGAAGAAGGGAGGGATAGGATTAAACAAGGATAGCCTCAAGGGATTAAAAGCAAATACCATCAATGATGGGTTGAGCAGTGACCTACAAAAGCAGTCATTAGTAGGTGGTAGCCCAAGCTTTGGCAAGGGGGGAGTAATTAAGGGCAAAGAAGCGGTGATTAGCAAGTCATCTACCTTACTGGGAATAAACAAACTTGGTATTGCCAAAAAATCAACTTTTGACAAGGCTAAAGAAGATGGAGCAGTTGGTTCATCCTCATTGGAGAAGAGGCCACCCCTACTGAAGAGACCTGTTGCACCCTTTTCCAAGAAAGGACCTGTCGAGATGAGACCAGTCGAGCCTGTTTTGAAAAAGAAATTTGGGTCTGCTGATGTACAAAAGGGCCTCAAGAAAATATCACCCAAAGGAGTCTTTTCGGGCGGAAGCGATAATGGTGTGGCTTCATCTACCAAGACATTTTGGAACAAGGGGCCGGTGCAGAAACAGGCGAAGAGTGCTATATCTGCTATCTCCGATGACGAGAAAGAAGCAGCCATATCTTCGGATGTGATGGGGTTTGAAAAGAAGCAGTTGGCCAAGGAGACATCATCTCTCAAAGGAGTATTTGGAGCATCAAAACAAACAAATGCACAAGATGACAACAGCAGCAGGGCAACACTGGCCATGAAAAATTCAGCCTCTTCTGTAGCTCCGGGAGCAGTTGACCAGGAACCTCTTTTGCCTTCCAAGGGTGGTGCAGCATCTGGTAATGAGTTTATGGCAGAGAGTTCTCTGCCTTTGACTGAGGGTATGACTGCCGAGGAGGCAGAAAACACAAGAAATTTGAGATTGGAGGCTGCAGACCAGGCTGCGGAAGCATTGAGACCATCACAATCTACAACCTCATCTGCTCCAACATCAATGTATAAACAACCGTTTAATGTATTGAAAGGTAGCGACGGAGGAGTTGCTGCTACCAGTATTGCCAAGCCGTTCCCAACAGAAAAGCTGATACCTCCTCCCAAATCTACTCTTGTTGCACCAAAAGAAACTGTGGGAAATTTTCCGCAGATTGTTGAGGCTCAGAAGAAAGGTGGAATTTCATCATTTGACAATCCAATAGGAAAGGGTAGTAAAATCTCTTTGCCACTGCCTTTGTCCTCAAAATTTGGCAAGCAGAAGATGGTTGCAGGTCCAGGTTTGGGTAAGAAGGGAATGTCTTTCCTGAAGAGCCAAGCGCCTGGCTCTGTGAAGGGTGGCGGTGTCGTTTTTGGCGGTACATCTAATGTGCCATCAATCAAGGGAATGAATGTGAGCAAAGATAGTCTACAAGGAGCATCAAACACTTTCTCTACACCAACGTTGAAGATGCCCCTTGAAAGTTCCGACATATCAAAACAAGCAAATACTCAAGGGGGCAGCAATGGGCCTAATTCATTTGATAGCGATAAGAAAGTCTCGAAAGGTGGTATTGGTTCTGCTTTTGGATTTTTTGGTGGCGCAAAGAAGTCGATGTCAGCGGCGCCTCTTGATGCCCCCAAAACTACGCAGGCGGTGGGGCTGGGCAAGAGTATGCCTTTTGTGAAAAAGTCGGTTACTGGACCTAGTTTTGATAAAGGAGAAGGCACATTAGGTTCTTCAAAGTTGCCTGAGTCGAAAAGCAAGGGATTCTTTTCATCTTCAGCAAAGACACCTTTCACAAAGATGGGTGATGTGTCCAATCAAATCGGCCCAGGAGATAGCAACAAAAACAGTGCGCTGACCAAAGCCTCTAGCTTTCAACCTTTGAAAGATTCGGTATTGCCTGGAAAGTCATTCGGAGGTGGGGTGCCACCACAATCCCTGAACAAATTCAAGACTGTGCAGCAGCAGCAGCAGGGTGCAAATGTCCCATCCATGAAGATTTCACCAAATCCATTGAAAGGAAGTACAGCCAAAATGATGAAGGGCGGAGTAGAGTTCAACAAAAATGGCGGAGTTGATTTGGTTGATACTTTCAAAGCCAAGACTGGCAATGGACCTCCGACGGCTACCAAAACCCCAAATCAAGATAAATGGAATGTAGGTACAGCGGAAGGAGGAGCAGGAAGTTCGTCCAAAACTCTTTCGTTGAATAAAGGGCCAAACAAATCATTTGGCAGCAAAGGGCCAGCACAATTTAATCAGCTAGGGTTGAAGACGCCAAAAACACCGGTATCGCCGGATTTGAAGGGGGTAGAGGATGCATTGAAAGGAAACAAACCTTCAGTCTTTGGTGCACAAAAATCCATGGGCATGTCTGATGATAAACCGTCTGGGCCAACTAGTTCTGTGCCGCCAACGACAGACTTACCAGCAGGTCAAACTGCTATTCCAACCATGGACTTTGCAGGAAGAAATGAGCCAGGAGAAGGCATCAATACACAACAAATTTCCATGGTCAACAACCCAGAGGAGGAAGGAATAATGCTCTTAAGGGCCACAGATGAACCCTGGCTAGCCATCCTTGGAGACATGGCAGAACCCCCAACTTTGCCACTGCTTCATGTAGGCAAGAGGATACGGTCTAGTGATTATGGTACGACACACGAAGGTTTCCTTGTGCTCTCAATGGAAGATGGCAGCAATAACATACAGAGTTACAGAGTAAGGCCGGTCATAGCCAAAAGGCCTTGGTCAATGATGGAACTTAATGCTACCGTCCCAAGCAAAGTGATGGCATTTGAAAACCAACAGTTCAATACCATAGAGGAAAACACAAATTTAGAATCATGGGAGATAGATTACAAGGCAGCCAGTGTGCGTCGTTACTATGAGGTGGAAATTCACATTGCCCAAAAGTTCGAGGAGAAAAGGCTTTTTTATCAACGGTTGAGGCAGCAGAAGCAACAAGACGAGGAGCAAAAGAGTGGCATCAAAGAGGAACCCGACCCTACGGTTAACAATGTTGCCGATATTGCTGTGCAAAAATTCTTGAGAGTATATCCTGATGATGGCAGTGGAGGGCCCAATGACAACGACGCAATTCCTGAATATGGCCAAACTGGTCTTGATGTCTGGGGGAAAACGCTTGGTGTAGGACATGAATGGTTGGTATATGAGGGGAGGTCAGACACGGACATTACACTATCAAATGTAATCGAGGTGAGTGTCAAGTACCAAAATGAGATCACTGTTGAGAGTCAATCACAGAGCCATAGTTCTTCAAAATCTCTACCATTTCTGACGATATGAGTGAATTCAATACAAAAACAGATGGAAGGCCCGCACATTCAAAATGGCAAACATCACCTGTCAGGCATCCAACGACGCTTGAATCTTCCTGAAACTTACGAGTTCGGAGATGTTCTGGATTCTGTTTTTCGTTCCCTCCTCGAAGATTTGGTATTTCTGTCATCTTGCAATATTGTTCACCGAGATTGTGAGTAAACTCAATAGGTTCTCATTTTCTTTCCTTGCATTGATCATGAATGAACTGACGTTATCGATCTCCAATCATGTAATGTTTATCTGTAGTGCGGCCAGCAAACATCCTCTGTGACAGCAAAAACCAACGCCTTCAGCTCACCAATTTTGGTAATGCTGTCGATCTTAATCCACCCCGTGTTGGACTGGACAATAATGACAGTTTGGAGCTGGAAGCTCCTGGATCAATTGCAAACACTCTGGCTGCTGATGTCTTCTCGGTGGCCTTGGTAGTTTGTTCACTTCTGTTTGATATTAGTAATGTCGGGGTGCTCAATAAAGAATTGAAAGAAGCGGGGTATGATTTAGACTCATGGCTTCAGAAGGCATTAGCTTCGGAGTGGCCGGTAGGGTTTAGCAATGCATTGGAGTATTTGAAAGCGCGGCGTGGGCTTTGGGCATTACTCAAGGGGGCAATACGACCAAATCCACTAAGAAAGGTAAGTGCATGTTCACACTTGAACTTTGTTTGTCATTTCTAGACTGAAGTCTTTGTCTCTAAAACACTTTCTTCTGCCCCCTTTCAATGGCATTTGTCAGAAAATAACTGCAGATTCTTTGCGTCAATTCAACGAAGTGTTGGGATTGAAGAGTGGTGCAATTGAATGGACGGATGAAAGAAGAGCAAAAGTTGCTCGAGAGGAGTCATATTTAGAATCCGTGATCAATCCTCCGTCTGGTACTGCCGGACAACCAAACGATGCAACACCAGCAACCAACACTGCTGAGGACATTCTGGTTAGTAATGGAGTTTCATACCAGGCCTCCAGCGATGATGAAGGTGCATTTGATATAACTAGGGCGCCGTACAAACTGCAACCTCATAAACCAGGTCCAAAGCAATCAGCATCTGTTCTCTCGGAACTATCCCGCAGAGCAGAACAATCAGCGCCGAGAGTGAAATCCAGTGATGGGGATAACATCGAAATGTCATCAGATACAGCAAGCAATGAATACATAGATGTTACCCGCCTCAAATTCTCTCCAACAAGAAAATCATTGCTAACAAATATGATGGATTCCTATGCCAAGAAGAGACCATCTACCACAAAAGCCGAACAGCAGAGAGAATTACCTGTAGGATATGATATCACGAGAGCTGCTTTTCAGAGAGTTTCGCCTCAACCACCCGAGCGAAAAATGCCCAAACCTGCAATTCAGACTACGAGTAAAAAGGCTAGTGCCAAGGCATTGGAAGCAGTCAATGTAATTGCACCCGCAGGAAAGCTTGGTGTGGTAGTTGACACTCCTCGAAATAATGGTGGGTGCATTGTCAGCAGCATAAGCAATAACAGCCCCCTTTTAGGCCGGATCCTTGTAGGAGATATAATTGCTGCTGTTGATGACGAAGATGTTCTGCAGCTGGTAGCAGACGATGTTTCCATGATACTTCTGCGCAAGAGCACCAATGCACTGAGAAAGATAACAGTTCTGCGATACATTGACGCCATTGATAAAAAACAGAGCCCACCAAACGATGCTGGTCAAATTGTAGTTGATGATGGAGGTGGGCTCGCTCAGTCTGATTCAGAAGAAGTTGTGGCAATCGCAAGGAAACCGGCTGATGAAGGGTGTTTTGAAGAAGTCGAGCAATGGCTCATGTCCTATTTGCCTCGCCTACAAAAAGATGATGCTTTATACTACTGCAAATGTTTGATAGATGATGGTTTTGACTCTTTGGACATGTTAGAGGAGCTAGTTATTGAGGATGTCAGTCTGTTCATGAAAAAGGCACATCAACGCGTCCTTGCTAGAAGGATATCTGGATCCACAGACAAGAAAAGCTTACCTCCTGCACCTGGCGAACAATCATTTCCAGCCAAGAAGGTATACAAGGTGGATGAGGCTCTTGGGGAGGCAGCTCGCAAGGGAATTGAAGCAAAGATCGCTGAAGCAAAGCAACTTGCCTCGAAAGAGAAAAAAGCAGCAGCAGCTGCGAAAAAAACAGAATGGGAAATCAATGATGCCAAGAAAAAGCTTGAAGCTGAAATGCGCGCAAAGGCAGATGAGGAGGTTCGGTCACGCCTGTCGGAAGCAGAAAAGAATCAGGCTGAAGCAGAGCGAAAGATTAAAGAAGCAAAGGAATTGATTGAGCATGAAGCTCGCGCTCAAGCAGACGAGGAAGCTCGATTGCGGAGATTTGAAGCAGACCAGAAAAAGCTAGAAGAGCAGATTGAGTTGGAAGCAAAAGCCATAGAGATGAGAGCTGGGGCAAGGAAAGCTGAATTTAAGAGGCTCGCAGATGAAGCAAATCGAGAGAAAGAGCGATACACATCACGTCTAGCTGAATATGAACTGCTTACAGAGGAGGCAAATCGCCTAAAACAGACCGAGGCATGGATCAAGGAACAAAACGAGCTTGTTAGAATGAGAAATGCTGCAAGAATTGCCAAAGAAGAAAGACTCAGGGAAGAGGCAGAAAATGATGCAGCAAGTCAGCTTGATCTTGAGCTCGAGGCAAAGCGCTTGAAAGAAACAGAGGCTTGGATCAAGCAGCAAAATGATTTAGCCAAGAAACGGCATCGTGCAAGAATAGAAAGGGAGAAAAATTTGAAGGAAGAGGAAGAAAGGCATGCAACTCGGCAAGCTGTTTTTGAGAGGCTTCAGGAGGAAGCGAGTCGTCTGAAAGAAACCAAGGAATGGATCACAGAACAAAACAAGCTGGTCAAAAAGAGGCACGCATCTAGAATCAATAACGAAAAAGTACCACTCGAAGAGGCAGAGAATAATCCTTCAAGTGAGATTGATGCTGATCAAGATGTCAAGGGATTGAGTAGCAAGAAGACTGGTGCGTCTAGGGCGACGGCCAAGGAAGGCCTTGGTAAATCGGCAAAAGTGCAGAAATTGGCGGAACATTTTCCCGTGATTGAAGGTAATACCGCTGAAGAAGCTGAGCTCGCCAGACAAACTAGGCTTGCAGCAGCTGATGCGACACATGATCCCAAGCCAGAGAATGGTACATCAACAAAAGCTACGAAGTCTACAAAGGACTTTCGTGTCATGGAGGGAGATACTGCGGAAGAAGCAGAACTTGCAAGAAAAGCTAGGCTCTCAGCTGCTGATGAGGAAGCAAGAAAAAACAAAGGCGAATTGTAGTATTCATCTTCCCAAAGAAATGCAAACTCAACATGGTAGGAATCACACATTTGTATCAAAAGGGATACAAATGCATCCCCAGATAACTTGGCAGAGAGAGACAGACCAAAGGACCAAAAGAAGTTGAGTCAATTCATTATACACTTCATCGTTATTATGATACATTGTAGCAACAAATTAATAAAGACAATTTCATAACTTCTGAGAAACTTGGCTACCAAGTCTCCTCATACAATTTAATATTAATCAAGCAAGTGACGTGCATCTCCGTCAGTTACACAGATGATTCATTCATTGAATGATGATATACTTTTTGGCCACCTAAACTGGTCAGCGAGGAGAAGCGGAAGGAAATGTTGGCATCCATGAAGATCTCTGCCAAACATAAAAGGACAAGGAGGCATCTGACCAAAATGGCAGCGGGGTATTACCATAACAAGTTGATGTGTAATTGTCTTCAAAACTTCTCTTATCTAGAGTTACCACTTAAACATAAAAACCATCAATGCTTGTGATGCAATTCCATCACAGCACATACTAAAACATGCTGTGCAATGGGTGAAAAAATTACATGGGCCAACTTTCATCCATAGGACTCGACCCATATATAATGTACAAAATTGTGACAGAATACCGCGCGCTTATGCAGCAGCATCAATGGCATCCTTGGATGCAATTGGGCCATCAAGGGCATCATGAGATCCACACAAGTGTCCTGCGAATCCACCTCCAGCAAGATGACCAACATCTTGGGCAGCAGTCATCTCCTTGTCAGCATGGTTGTTGGCCATTCTCTCTTCGGGAGTTCCAACATAGACCTCATCATACTGGTACCCCAAGGCTTGCTTCATGACACGAGCCAACACCCAGGCTCCAGAGCAGAGGCCAGTCCACTCAAGGAAGAGGGCAACGACAAGAAGGATGTAGGTTAGTGGGAAGTTGAGGAAGGCAACAGGGAAGGCAGAAGCAGCCAACTGCCAGGAGATGGAGGCAAGGATGGTGGTGNCGACAGTAAGCTGACGGCCGATCATGAATCCGGGAAGGTTCTGTCCGTTACCCTTGAAGAGAAGCTCGCAAGTCTTCTGACCAAAGAAGGAGGTACCACGCTCGTTGGCAGGAAGCTTGGCAACAGCGAAGAAGGCAATCTGCATACCCTCAAGCATACCAACAATGAACATGAAGAAGAAGAAAAGGAAGACAGAAAGCCCGGGTGTGATAGAGGGGTACTTGGAGCTAATGGCAGTCTGGCCATTGAAGAGGGCAACAAGGGTGGCAGCCAAGCAGAATCCAA
>JALLOX010002780.1:0-13015 GCA_036939695.1 Thalassiosira ordinaria
GGCACATGGATGTTGATGACTACTTGGACGAGATGGAACTCTACTGGGATAGGTGTTATGTGTGTGGAAATCACTACGACAAGCGTGTGGTCAAATCTATTGATTTGTTAATGACTATGGCTAAGGCTGTTGTGACAGCCATTGGAATGAAAAGAGGCGACGCTGACCTTGAGAGGAAGATCGCCATCTCTACTGTCGCCATCAACGAGAGCCTGGAACCCAAAGTGTTTTCTGTTCTGAAGAAGACTGCGGGTGATGATGATATAACACAGTACAATAAGGTGAGGGATGCTGTTAAGGAGTGGGTGGATGAAAGGATTGTCCAGAGAGAGAAGTTTGATGATTACCATGCTGGCGGAGGGCAGCATCTCCGCGGTTTATCAACTTATCTCCTGCTTATCATGTGCAAGGAGATTGTGAGCTCCATTGAATCGAGGAAGGGTGATGGCGACCTTGATATGAAGATGAAGGTTGCGATATCTGCCGAGGACGTCAAGGAGAGCCTCATCCCTAAACTGCTGACGGTCCTGGAGGAGGAGGGAGGCCCGGAGGGAACTAACTATTGGCTGTTGAGGTGCCATGTCAAGATATGGGTGCTGGAGAAGTACTCCATGGAGGAAGATGAGCCCGTTGAGGAGAAGGAGGCCAGAGATGGCGGCAGTGGTGATGATGATGTTCAGCTAGTGGCGAGGGCCGTCAGATGTGATTCCATGGAAGGTGAGATCACGGAGAAGGATGAGGCCGGAGAAAGGGGTGATGGTGGTGGTGGTGGCTCCAAAATAAAGGTGAATTATGTCACAAGTTCGTCAATTGTGCGGAAGCCAGAGCTCAATCTAAGAGACTACGGAGTTGGAAGGGAGATTGATGTTGAAGAAGAACTACTGAAAGGTGAGAAGTCAATGTGGGTGGTGATGAATGACAACAATGAGTGTTAGTGAGTAAGATATTATATGATTTGATATTGGTTAGTAAAAAATAATCTCACCTATATAGTGCCCACTGAGTTGATTGTTGCATTTGAATTTGTTGTCAAGTATATTGTTTGATGTTGTGTTGTACATCATCAAACATTCTATTGTACGGAAAGAGAGACCTCAGAGAAGAATGAGGCAAGGGAAAGCGGTGATGCTGTCGCCCAAGTAGACGTGAACTACGTCACAAGTTCTTCTGTTGTGCAGAAGGCGGAGCCAAATCTGAGAGACTATGGAGTCAGAGGTTTGCCGGAGATTGATATAGAAGAAGCACTGTTGAAAAGCGAGAAGTCGATGTGGGTGGCAATGAATGGCAACAAGGAGTGTTAGCTAATAAGGAATACATATTACAAAGCCTGACCAATATTTGGTACGTACCAATACTTTCCAATGCCCACAGAGTTGATTGTCATATCAGAAAGCAAAATATTGTTGGGCAAATCTCTAATCTGCTATGATATCCCAAACATCAGCCAAAACTCCCATATGCCACATGACCTAGTTCAATTTCATATTGTTTGGGTACATCTCTAATCTTCCATGCTATCTCGAACATCACCCTATTCTAAGCCACATGGCCTTCTTCCTCTTCAGTCATTGCATAGTGAAAGACAAAAACACTATACTATCTTCTTCCTCTATCTATAGATGCAATTGTAATTCAATGATTTGGCTGGAGGTAATAGAAATAGTTCCAAGAGAAGGTTGATGACTCTTTCCACATCATGCACAGAAAAGGATGGAGGAGAAAAGGAAGATATCAAAGATGAAGAGCTCCACCAGTGACAATGATGAGATGAAAGGTTGGGATACTACCAGCAGCAACAAGAGATTTGAGATGACATGGCATGTTCTGATCAAAGGAGAAGATGATGATGGGTTGATGTTGGCAGATTTGATTGCAGGATAGTGCAGGATGGGTGTTTGGATGGCAGAGTTAGAGGAGGGCAATGCCGAGTAGATGATGGCATTAAAGGATGATGATCACCAGGATGAAATGGAGAGTACTTGTGCTGCATCACAAGAGATGGATGGTCTCGTGAGCTTGAAAAGAATAATGAGCACTGGAGGTGCCAGAGGCAGGGTGAACATTGGAAGGAAGTCATCACAATTATTGGAGATTGGCGAGGCTGGGAGAGGGTGGAGTGAAATTCTACCCTTCTCTCAAATCGGGATTAGGCTGCTCTGCCATGTCTGACCAAGATCAAAGTTGTATGTGCTAGAAGAAGAAAGTTCTTTTTTCGCTCATAAGTAGCTAAAATAGTATTATTTGGGAGGATTTTTTCTCTTCAAGGAATCGTGGATAAGTAATATATTAGATCCTATGTAGAAAATAGTACAAAAGGTGAGTACAGATCATAAGATACCTTTCAAAAGGACCAGCCTTTCGCCACCTTTTTTGCAAAAAAGGAGTTCCCGGTTCCCACTATCTCTCTCTCGCGCGCACGTCCCCTTGGGTTTCATTCTGTTTCATTTTCGGCCTCCCTCATGCCAGACGAATCGCGTGAAAATGCAGACCCTGTCGGTGTCGGGTTCAGCAAAAATGACATAAAGAAGAGAATTCATTTGGACGGACGAGATGTCTCTCTCTCTCTCTCTCTCTCGCTATCTCGTCTATCTCGTCGACATAATTCACGAGAGATAGCCACCATGGCCAGAGAATTTGGTGGCCGTAGCTGGCCATAGCCGGCCTGATGTCTGAAAACATCAGCAGCAGCAGCTCTCTCCTGGCTCACTCTTTGCTCCCACACTCGCTCGCTCGTGCAATATCCGTGAGCGAGTGGTTCTCATGTCCTCGGCTCGCAAGCCGAATGACGAACACGCAAGCTATTCGTCACCGTGCTGCCGTCTGGGACGAGGTAGTAGAGAAGTGTGCAGCCGTTTGTTGGCTCCTGAGGGCTCATCGGGTACCGCAGGAGAGACATTGTGATGACAGTCTTCAAGGCTGTTCCAGCTGTCTCTTGCGGCTGTGTTTCTACTTTTGGACCGCTGTTCGAGAAGTGAGGCGGCTTGTTTCGGTTTTGCTGAGCCCTGCTGAGACGCTTGCTTCGTCAAGATGCTCAGCAGGGATGAGAGAGGAAGTAGAGAAGCGTGCGTCTCTGGCAAAGCTACAACCAGCGATGCACTGCTACGACAGTCTTCAAGTTCAAGGCCATTCTGGCCTGGATCTTCTCTTTTGGCTCTGCTGTTAAGGAGCTGGCTTGTTTTGTGGGAACACTGGTTTCTCTGCTTGGCTATCAAATATGAAAAAAATAAAAGCAACAAGCAACTAGGGGGGAGCTTCGAACTACTGCCGGAGTGCTTCTCTTATTGATGTGAGTGCATGAAAACTTTTTATTGCTATTTTTTGTTTGCCCAGCCAAGGCCAATGGAGCCTGAGCCTTCTGATGGAGTGCTCTGAGAGCCATTGGCTGATGGAGATGTGGCTGTGAGTATTGACTTATCGAGGCTTGGCTTCTGTCGAGCATTGGCTTATCCAACTGAGATGAGCAGTGGATCATCTTGAGCCATGGCTGATGGAGCAGTGGCTGCGATGCTTGGCTTATCGAGCCATGCCATCTGTCGAGGCTTGGCTTATCGAACTTATCTCGAGCCATCTCAAGCCATGGCTGATGGAGCGTTGGACTGAGAGCCCTGGCTGATAGAGTTCTATCGAGGCTTGGCTAAACTCGGTCCATGGCTTCTGTCGAGGCTCGGCTGATCGAACTGATCTTGAGCCATGGCTCCCCTCGAGCCGTGGCTTGACTCGAGCATTGCCTTGCCATGGCTTGGCTCGAGCCTTGACTTATTTTGAGTCGCGGCTTCTCTGGAACCTTGGCATCTCTCGAGCCTTGGCTCATCCAGCCTTGGCTCATCTAAAGCCGCAGCTCATCTCGAGCCTTGGCATCTCTTGAGCCGCTTGGCTCAGGCTCATCTCGAGCCTCGGCTTATCTGGCTGATTGAGCCTTGACTTGTCGAGCGAGTTGGGAAGAGGTTCCTCGCTCAAAGGATATATAGAAGTTTTCTCTTGGCGGATGATAAATTGCATGCATTTATGTATTGGTAGGCAATACTTTACTCTATCATGCTATTGTTTTGGCTCTTACCTACTCTTTTTACACCTTACAAGAATATCATTGCTTCTTGCACGTAACAATGCAAAATAAAGATAAATATTCGATGCCAAATAATGATAGACTGCCAATTTCACTATTTTATCAAGCTATTGAATGAAAGCGTCTATGACACATAGTATCAATCTTAAAACAAGGACTGTAATTTTACTTGAATCTTAATTATCAGAATGTTATTTGTTTCTATTATTCTTTGTGCCACAAAATTGTACAGTAAGGTAGGTACATAGATTGAGTACAATGTAAAATAAGGATATATTTCCAAGTAGAATATTGCTTGGACTACATTACTTTTATGCTCAACACAGTAGAATGATTAGCGAGTGTATGAATGCTAATACTACTGGATGAATTGGATAGATGCATGCTTATATTTGTATTGTAACATTGTAGCATCACAGCAGGCATGGCATTAAGGTACTATCATAGTAACATGGTGGCATGGTAGCATAGTAGCCATAGCACAGTAGCCATAGCAGAGCCATATCATATCTAGCCACAGCATATCTAGCCATAGCATATCTAGCCATACCTAGCATAACATAGCCATAGCATAGCATAGCATAGCCATAGCATATCCAACCATAGCATTCTAGCCATAGCATTCTAGCCATGATAGCATATCTAGCCACATCATAGCCATAGCATAGGCACAGCATAGCCATAGCATAGCCACAGCATAGCCATAGCATATCTAGCCATGGCACATCTAGCCATAGCATATCTAACCATAGCATAGCCAAGCATAGCCATGGAAAAGTCATAGCATCATGGTCACAGCATTGTCACAGCATGGCCATAGCATTGCAGCATAGCATTGCAGCATAGCATTGCAGCACATCATAGCATTGTAGGATAGCATAGCATAGTACTGCAGCATAGTATCACAGATAGCATTGCAGCATGACATTGTATAGCACCACAACATTGAATTGGAGCATGGTCTCATTATAGCATGGCATAGCATCATGGCACATGCTGCAATGTGGCATTGCATGCCATTATAGCATTTCATGGTTCTTGGCTCGCTGTTTTAGTGAATGAATACTTGGTATCATGGTTGCATGGGTTGTATGTGTGTCTAGTTCTACAGTTGCATGACTAGCTTCTTTTGCATATGGGTCCTTGCTTTGTTTTGCATGGCCGTATCCACATGACTGCATGGTTACTAGGTTTTGCTGGTTGCTTGTCTATCTGTTCTAGGACATGGGTACCTAGGTTGTTGGCAACACGGTTGCCTGTCTGGCTGCTCTAGTGCAAGGTTCTTCGTATTGGCTTGGTTATATGGCTAGATGGTTGCATGGCTAGCTGAACAATGGTTGTCTGACCGTATGGCTGCTTTGCTGGCTAGCTGGTTGTGATTGGCTGACTGCACTGGTGATGCTCTGCTGTATGACTATTTGGCTTCTTTGGTGCATAGCTGTATGATTGAATGATTGCTTGACAGGCTGATTGGCTGGCTGCTGCTGGATTATTTGGCTATTGTGATACAAGGCTGTGTGATTGAATGTGCATGATTGGTTCTTCACGGTGAAATTCTTGATTGGCTGGCCGCTTGGTTGGGTATTTGACACATGATGGCATGGTAGGATGGTTGTATGGTTGCTTGGCTGACTACCTACTTGGTTGGCTGCATAATGCATTGTTGCTAGCTGCTAGGTACCCTGGCTGCTTTTGCTGGATGCTTGGATGCTTGGGTGCTTGAGGGCTTGAGTGCTTGAGTGCTTGAGTGCTTGAGTGATTGCATGTAAGGTTGATGGATAACTTGGATGGCTGCGTCTTGGTTGATAGCTTGGACAAGCTTGCAAGATGACATGATGGTACCATAGCAGTGTTGTGGTTGCATTATTGATTGTTTGGTGGGTGATTATATGGCATTAATTATCATGTATGGTTGGTTGGTTGGTTGGTTGGTTAACTGCACGAATGCTTGATTGGAAAATGGTTGCATGGTTGCATGTATGGTACAGCTGTAGTCATACATGGATGTATTGCTGCATGACTGAATGATAAACATACCTAGCATTAGTACATGGCTATTTGTATGTACTTTGACATTTACCAGCTATGTTCATGTGAACATGGGTATACCCTTATATCCTCCATAATGGGCTTTTGATTTGTATCCCATCCTCAACACTTGTGTCCTCACTTGTATCATTCACAGTAGGCTCGTGTAATTATATCCCATCCTCAACACTTGTGTCCTCACTTGTGGTATCCTTCACAGTAGGCTCTTGTAATTATATCCCATCCTCAACACTTGTGTCCTCACTTGTATCCTTCACAGTAGGCTCTGGTAATTATATCCCATCCTCAACACTTGTGTCCTCACTTGTATCCTTCACAGTAGGCTCTGGTAATTATATCCCATCCTCAACACTTGTGTCCTCACTTGTATCCTTCACAGTAGGCTCTGGTAATTATATCTCATCCTCAACACTTATGTCCTCACTTGTATCCTTGACAGTAGGTTCTTATAATTATACCGCATCAGCATAGTAGATTGTTGGGGGTAATTTGGTTACCTTGGTTACATAATTAGTGACTGGGGATGCATGTGATTCTGTTTGCCGCATGTGACTGCAGAGGGTGCTCCAAGTAGCCCCCTTTTCCTCGATTGCCCCCTTTTATCTTGATTAACATCTTATCCATGAAAATTGAGGAGGGTTTACCCTTACTACTACTACTAGCCCCTGTTCTCCACAATCTTCTTGTTGAGCCCCAACATTGTAGTTGTAGTGCCAGAGGGCACATATATGGCTCTCATAGAGGAATCAATCATAATATTAATTTCTACAATAGTCCCTACTATGTACCCAGAAAGTTTGTTTGAAGCACACCTAGCCTATGTGCTTGCCTACCTACCTACTGCTCATCTACATTATGAGTATTATGTTTTCAACCTTTAATTTTTTCAGTAAGCTCATCTCCCAAACTCAAAATAACCTGCGAAACTCGAATTTCGTCTTATCTCGTCTCGGCAGCAAGTTACAAATTCACCCCATCTTCTCACAATTTCGCGCCGGCTCTTCTCTGTTCAGTACACTCACGTATGTAGATCGGAAAGGTACAAACTGAATACCGTATCACATACAATGACCCAACCAGTGTTCGCTGATTTCCGCTCTTCGGACAAACCAACAAACGCAACCAAGCCAAGCGAGCAACCTCTCTCACTCTTCATTCACATCATCTTCCGTCTCGCTTCCTCCACTCTAAAAAGCCAAAGCCACCATCATTGATTCACTTCCAATAAACTTCCGCCATTCATTACGTCCTCTCGCTACCGTCTTCTTCAACAATGTCCCGTGCTTCGCTCGCTCTCTTGTCGTCTTCGCTTCCGTGCTTGCTACCACACTTCCACCTCTTCTCAACGACGCTACACAACTGCTACAGCCGTCTCGTCATCTTTTCTCGTCATCATTGTGACCGCAGCTTCCCTATGGTGAACTTCAACGCAAAAAGCAACGAATAATGAGGGAAGGTGAGAAAATTCATCTTTGTTCCTATTTGTTCATTAGTCATCCATTATATTCACCTCTCAATGGTCATCCTTCTTCTTCCCTCCCACCTCCAGCCGTATCGAGAGATAATAATTTCAATTCATGAACTCCGACCCCACCGAGCCCCTGATGGATCCCTCCGACGAGCAGCAGCCGGAGGAAGATCCCCGTCCGCCCACCTTCTTCGAGAGCCTCTGCGGCTGCCTCATCTGCCTCGCCGCCCTGCCAATAGCCTGCCTCGGCCTGTGCTGTTGCTGTGCCGCTGCCACGGCTGACACAGCCGTGAAAAAGGCGCAGGGGAAACGATGGGATGCCACTCAGAACAAGTGGGTCGTGGATAAATTGGAGGAGGAGGCGGCCGAGGTGGCCAAGTTGCCCAAGGATGACGATGACATTTTGAAGGTGGCCAAGGACGAGGGCGAAACATCATCTACTACAACATCTGTGACACAATCCACCAAAAGAGTCAAGGACACGGAATATTACGATGTCCTGGGCGTACCAACCGATGCACCCGAATCCAAANAGTCAAGGACACGGAATATTACGATGTCCTGGGCGTACCAACCGATGCACCCGAATCCAAAATCAAAAAGGCCTACTACATCAAAGCTCGCAAGTGGCACCCCGATAGAAATTCCAGTGAGGAGGCCAAGGTCAAATTCCAAGCCATTGGCGAAGCCTACCAGGTTTTAAGTGATGAGAAGCTTCGCAGAGTGTATGATAGGGATGGCAAGGATGGCCTAAGTGGGGACAAGACCGAGGTGGCCATGGATCAAGTCGATCCATCTCTCATTTTTACATTCTTATTTGGAAATGATTCCTTTGATGATATCGTGGGAAGGTTGCAGCTTGTTACGCAGACGTTGGTGGGTGGATCGCCAGAGGTGGCGGGAAAGTTTACACGACAACAAATGGTGGAGTTGGAGCGGAGGCGTGTGGTTCGATTGGCAGTGTCACTTCGATCGAGAATTCAAAGATTTGTGGATGGAAATGATGTGGAAGGTGTCAAGGCGGCGTGGAAGTCCGAGGGTGAGAAGCTTGTAGAAGTTCGGTATGGAGAACAAATTTTGAACACAGTGGGTACCACGTACAAATTGGTAGCCACGCAGGTCATTGGAAGCTGGAGCGAGGGATTGGATGCCAAAGTCCAAGCGGCGGGGATGCAAATGGATGCCGCCAAGAATGCTGCCACGGCCGCTCAGACGCAGCAAAAGAGGGAAGCTGCAGATGGGCAGCAGACAAATGATGAGGATGCCCTCCCTGCCATGATTGAAATGATGTGGAATATAACCGTGATTGATATATCCACAACATTGCGGGAGGTGGTCATGAAGGTATGCAAGGATACGAGCGTACCCGACAGTATACGTAAAAAGAGGGCAAATGCTGTGCTGGAGCTGGGTACGATATGGGAAGGATTAAAGAAGAAGGATAGTGATGGAGGGGGGATGCAGCAGAGCGTGCGTAATATGTACGCCAGTGCCACTGCTGCGGCAATGGAGGCGACGCTTGAAAAGGCTAGGAAGGAGGAGGAGGCGCACTGGAAGCAACAGCAGAAACAGAAACAATAATTTGTAGGTGCTGAGAAAATATGTTGCGTGGTAAATATGAATGGATGTCATAGTATGTTTGTTTCTTGAGCACAGAAGTCATGTGATTATATGCGGTGATATCGATCAATGCGCCTTGGGCAAAAAAAGGACAACAGAATGAACTGCCCAGATAGAGTATCATCACAAAATCAAAACGTATCCAGCTTTGTCCAGCTGCTCATTCTTTAGACAAGTCGTGCTATGCCCTTGGAAGCTCTTTGTCTGCAGATAGACTGTGTCTACAACATATTCTTATTTGCATTCTTAGCAAGTTGGGTTGCACGTTTGAAATCTTTTTCATGGTGTCCGCTTTACATTCCAGGAATGCTTAGTTAGTCTTAAAGTGGCTCAAAGTTCCTCTTCGTAAGGAGCAGATGGAAATTCAAGGCAAAAAAGCAATGAAGTTGATGAAGGGCTGGTTGAAGAAGGGTAATCCAAATATTGTACACAGTGTGCATCTGCTCAACGCCGAGACACACATCCTGAGTGGCAAATGTGAAGCTGCAGAGAAAGCGTACAAGGAGGCTATAGCAAGTGCATCAACATCAGGGGCCTTATACGACAAGGCGTTGTCGCATGAATTGGCTGCATTATATTATATTGAACAAGGTGATGAGTATTGGGCGAAATATCATATGAAGTCAGCCCACCAATCCTATGTTGATTGGAAGGCAAATGCCAAAGCTGATGCCATGATGGAGAAGTTTGAGGGATTCATATTGGCCAATTGATATTGATATTGGGGGCCTACGATATGTAAGCATATTTCTATTACAATTTGACTTGATTTACTGTTTGGTAAACAAGCATACCAGGATTATTGAGGCAATTTATGTCCGCTGCAATATCTTGTGAGTAGTCATGCAATTACGCAGTGAAGGGATATCAGTACAAGACATTGAATTCATTAAAAAAACATATCCTGCTGCCCATTTTTTAGACAAGTCGTGTGATGCCCTTGGAAGCGCTTCTTCTGCAGATTGTGTCTACAACATAATTTCGTCTGTATTCTTGGCAAGTTGGGTTGCCCATTTGAAATCTTTCTTGTGGAGGGTAGAGGTTGTATTCGTTAACTTTTTACCACATGATATAAAATAAGTGTAGCACATATGGACAATTATGAATTTTAGAGAGCAACTCGGCTCACCTCCAATTTCACAGAGAGAATGTGCCGCTTGCAAAAGAACACCATAGAGGTTTAATCTCTGGGACGAATATTTTTTCTATGAATAATCTCATACCCCATAGGATATGTGCCAAACAAGCTCTTTGACAAACAATCTCATGTGAATATCTATAAATCTTTTTAGAAACTTCATCATGCTATAACTTTGCAAATTCTCGATTCTCGTTCGCTTCAGAATTTTGCTATGACGACAATACTGTATCCTGACGACTGAGGATAATGCAAGCCAATTGCAACATAGATGGGTTTGCTAAATCATGCTCAGGCCACAAGAATTCAAAGGAGAGTCGACTCTTCATTACAGGAGAGTCAAATGCAAGATAAATGCATCATGAATTAAATGCACAACTCCACTTGATAGCAATACTGATACTTATTCTCCTAAAACAAATGGGATTCATTGCTTCATTGGCTTTGAGCACAGCATGTGTGGCCATCTAATACTCTGGTGTCAAGCAATCCATTTTACCCAAAATTCTAAAAAACAAGATACATTATATACTGCTGCTCACTGCTATGGAGTAAGCGAAGTGTCATTTGTTTTGAGTTACCTTTCTAACACGACGAACTTTAAAATATATGGGAGGATCTCTTTGCTGCACAATACGTGATCCAACAAGTGAGCAGGTATTGCAAGTGCCTCCATTGCCCAACTTCTTTGTCTGATACATACTACCATCTTGCATGCTATCAGGCAAACCGCACCACCCTTTTTCGTTCATCAATCCTTTTTTCCTCAACTCGATCCTTGACATTCTTAGCATCCTCCTCGGAATTCAATTCTACGCAAGGTACACATCCTTGATTGTCTTTCATCTGCAACGCGGCAGGAAATGCATCCACAAGCAGCTTCGCAGCTGCACCACCGGTTCCCTTGCTCGTCTCAGCAGCATAATGAAGAGGCGTACGTCCCTTCGCATCAACCACCTTGGCCGCTGCCACGTACGTATCTAACAGCAATTGAACAACATCAGCCTGGCACCTAGTCATGCAATCCAAATGAAGTGGCAAGCGTCTATCATTACCGTCAGGTACTACTGCTCCTTCTGGATAGGATTGAAGCAGTGCAGCTATTGTACCGATAGATGCACCTGTTCGACACGCTGCATGAATAGGAAGATGACTTCCGCCTGCTCCATTTGCAAAAGATTGTGACAATAGTGGAAGGACATCCAACAAAGTTTGTATCACGTCAATGGGTGCACTGTAGGTACATGCGATGTGAAGTAACGAGAGACCGTCATTTTGGTTGGATAGACACTCCTCCTCATCATCACTCTCTGGTGGACATACGAGAAGAGAGTTGTCGGATAGATTTTGATCTGCGTCAATCAACATTTGAATAATCTCCAATGGCACCTCTTCCGACAATGCGCGTGCCAATGGCGTTTCTCCGTGATTGTTCCTTACAACTGCCCCCTCTGGATAAATATCAAGTAGCTCCCCTACACCCTTTGCTCTAGCTTCAACATCACTCTCACGATCTGTTTGTTTCACCCCCTCGCCAGGACTTTTAGGTAGCATCAAATGCAGAGGTATGTTTCCCTCATTATTCCGTCTTCTAGCTCCCATTGGGTATTGTTCAAGTAGCAAACGTATGACCTCTGGTGGTGATCCAACGGCACATGCTCGATGGATAGGAAGATGCTCATCCCAACCTGATACACTGATTGCATTTGGATTGGCAAACAAGATCTTCTCGACAGACTCTACCGTCACATATTTGTGAAACATCCAATGCAATGGAAGGTAGTGATTGTCATCATGTAAACTAGTTACGGTAGGATCGGCATCTAAAAGGATATTGAGAATATTTTGCTCTGCTTCTGCCATACACGCAACATGAAGTGGAGTTCCCCCATCAGAATCCGTTGTCCGGATTGATTCTGGTGATGTTGCAAGTAAAATCCTTATCATCTCTACTCTATGCAAAGTATCTTTGCACAGCCTACTGCATTCTGCAATGCATGAATTATTTTCATCATTTTCTTCCCGTTCATGAAACTCTCTGCTGCTTGTTTGCTTCTTGCCTTTCTCTCTACCCGATACAGCCAAATGAAGTGGTGTCCTCCCAGTATCTCCCGCCTGAGTCGTTGCCCCCTTCGGATGAATCTTCAATAGTTTGTTGATAATTTCGATTGGTGCTCCTTCACGACAAGCAAAGTGGATTGGCAGCAAGCCTTGATCTCTACTGCCATGTCTTTGTTCTGCCATTCGAATGACGCTTTTCACATCATGTGCATCATTATTGTCATTATTTGATGCATCAATTATCATAGCGAGTGCTTCCTCCCAGTCGTTGTCAATCAGTAGACGAGAAAGCTCATTTTCAGGTCCAGCATTCCCATCACTTTCTTCAGAGGAAAAAGACGCTTGAGACGAATCATCATCTCGAAAATCACTCCAGTCGAAAGTTGGAACTGTGTCTTCGTTCATTTCTTCATTCATCAGTAGTGATAGGTTCCACTCCATCACACGGACAAAGTTGTGATGTTGTGATGTAGGGTAGGTCGTGTGATGTGCATCACGTGATATCACGTGATGTAATAGTGGAAGCCAGTGTGATGCCATGTGATGTGATATCACGTGATATCACGTGTTGTCTTGCCAAAAAAATCTCGGACATGTCTACTAGTGTGTTGCC
>JALLOX010002863.1:0-10242 GCA_036939695.1 Thalassiosira ordinaria
GCATTCACTTTTAAACCTAATGCCACAGCGGCATTCACTTACTCCTCATGGATATTGACGTGTTGCACATAATATTTTGCACATAATAATATTTTCAACACAAAAACAATCGGATCGCCGCCAGGCAGGGCGGGTTCCTCATTCAACTTCTGATGGATGCTGATAGCACCATGATCACAAACCTAGACGAGGTCTGTGCTTCGTGTGGAGTGAAAGGAGGCAATGGCAACAATCTGAAGAAATGCAATGGTTGCGAACTCGCTTGGTATTGCAGCGCTGCCTGTCAAAAAGAACACACTTCGCAGCACAATCAGGCATGCAAAAGACGAGCTGCTCAATTACGTGAAGAGTTGCTCTTCAAGCAGCCTGAAAGGAGTAATCTAGGAGATTGTCCTATCTGCTTCCTACCTTTACCACTTGAGCCATCGAAATCCTCACACCATTCGTGCTGTTCCAAGGTTGTCTGTATTGGATGTGATTATGCCAATGAATTACGAGAGGTGGAAAACTCTCTAGAACATAGATGTCCACTCTGTCGAACCCCCAGTGCAGAAACAGAGGCTGTAGCTGAAACACGTATAATGAACAGAGTTCGAGCAAATGATCCAATTGCAATTTGCGAAATGGGAAAGCGGCAGTACGATAAACAGAACTACAGCAGTTCATTGGAGCTCTGGGAAAAGGCAGTTGAGTTGGGTGACGTAGAATCTCATTTCCACCTAGCAAAATTGTATAACATGGGGCAAGGTGTAGAAAAAGACAAGAAGAAAGCAGAGTACCATTTGGAAGAGGCTGCTATTGGTGGTGATCCTAGCTCGAGATGGAGTCTTGGAATCGATGATTGCAACAATGGCAGAGTTGAAACAGCAGTCAAACATTTTATCATTGCGGCGACTTTGGGATATGATGATGCAATCAAAAATCTCATGGAAATGTTTCAGAGCGGACTTGTCAAAAAAGAGGATCTTGCCGCTGCACTGCGTGCACACCATGCTGCTGTCAATGCAGCCAAAAGCCCACAGAGGGATGCAGCGGAGTCATATTACAATCTTGTTTATGCATTTCTCGAGGCTACAGGCGTTCGGGATTTTTTACGCGAACAAGGGGACTGTGAAATGCACCAAGTGTGAATTAATATGAAGGCACAGACATGGTACAAGCTATTTGTAATTCTTTTGATGTTTCTGAAATTTTATGCATGGGGCTTCCTTTAAGATTATTGATTGAGGTTCCAACACTGCCTATTGGATACCTCAGCTGCACATATCTTGAAAAAGGATCACAGCTGTGTGTCTCAATAGATGGATGTATCTTCGTTCAAAGTTAAAGTGACATGGCATTGTAGAGAGTAGGATTAAATCAGTGTCATGCTTTGTTATGCAATCAAAGGCTCATACGCTGCAATGTCTCGAAAGGAGATGCATCGATCATTATTATCTTGGCATCTCTCTAGAGCTCCTGTGTTTGTCACATACCACATAAATGATGGAGTTGGTTAGCCAGATGTTCTCCATTTTGATATTTGATTTTCTCAATACTGGTGCAGACATCAAATGCGCTCATGACAGATGGTATCGCACATCTTAACCACTCTCTAAAAGCAAAGTAAAACGTCTGTAGTGACATGAGAGCATGACAAATAAACTTGGTCTTGCTCCTGGGATAGGTACTCCTGAAAACTTTCAAACTGACTTAACCAAATTCATGTCTTGATTGTCTTGTTCACACATGAGCAACACGTCTGTAGAGGCATGATAAACGAATTTATATCATGCCTCTTGGTCTTGCTCTGGGGTACACCTGAAAATTTTCTTCTGGCGATCACATAGGCATGGCCCAGAGCGAGCAAGACACGTGTACTGGTCTTGTTCTGGGGTCTCCACCTGAAAATATTCAATTTTGATCACAGTGTGCAGTATCGTCTCATACAGCTGCTCCATATGCCAGATGGAAATCGTCATCTACACAGTTGAGTTGTAGGCATAGTGGTGATGAAATTTCACCGCAAATGCTCATTATCTTCACAACCTAACTAATTTGTGCTGCTTGGAAAATAATATGGGGAAGGAATATCACTTGGATAAGGTGTTACAAATAATCCATCCACGTGGTCTTGTCTTGTTATTTCCTCTCTAGAGCAGCTGACGTGTTAATAGTGTTTATTGTGTCGTGATCCAGGCCAAAGCAGTGCCATTATCTGCAAATAATATCAATGTTTTGAGCTCACAAATCAAAAGATTGACAATCGAAACCAATTAGCCAATACTTTGGAACAAAATGAATCTCTCTTTTCCACTCTTCCTCCTCGCTTTTGCTGCAACTGGTAATGGGACTGTCAACGGATCCAATCTCTTCAACTCTGACGAAGAAGATACTGTCATTGGAAGGTCTCACAAGCTGTAGTTGGAAAGTCTCCCGAAGAAGATTCTCCAATGGCAAGTATTGCCGAGCAGATTAGTGACAGTGGCCCGGTTCCTGGGGGTGAAGAACCTGAAGACGAGGAGCACCAGTTGCCTATTGCGGAACCACAGGGCACAGATGATGAGGACAATGTGGGCAGCCGTGAACGCCATCTTGCATCAGGAGGGGCCGTAGGCGCTGCCCGAGACCTCAAGCTCATCCTACAAAACTGTGGAATCTATGCTGATGGATCCTACGACCACCCTGCGCCTGGGTACTGTTACAGTCTTGGAGGCAACTGGTGGAACGACAGGATCACGCACATTCGTGCTGCGCCAGGTACCTGCATTCGGGTCTTTCAACACCACAACAAAGAGGGTCAAAGCCTTTTGACTTGTGGGTATGAAGACTGGGTCACCCTTGGCTACCTTTCCCGCCGGGTCTCTCAGGTTTGTTGCGCGAAAACAGGGGATTTGGGGATTCTGTTCTAAGATAGACAACATTAACACCAGTGTGAATAATAGTATTGCTGGGAGACAGTAGCAGCATAATACAGCCTAATCTATCTTGACAGAGATCTTCGTTTTTAGCTACTAGGGATGAAACGAGTGATTTGCAATGTGAAACGCAAATAGGCACTAAAAGAACAGAAGGATACTAACTTCACATGTATTACCAAAGTGCATCTATCTATGAGTGCATGTGGAGATGGTTAGGCTTGAATTGATGCTAAAAATCGCAGCTCCATAACTATCGTCTTGGCGGGGTTGTTTACATATGTTCCCGTTATTGTCTATTGGTTACTCATTTCCCGTGGTATCTTCAAAATGACACATTTTAATAAGAAAGAAACAAATTATGCAAATAAGTAGATATCCATTTTAGAACATGATGACTCTAAAAATATTGTCTAGTTTCGAAATCTGCTGCTACTCTTGCCACAAGCTGAGAATAATAGTAAGATATTTCACCTTCATGTACTAACTTTCGTACCACCGCTTTTAGAGCACATTACAGATGAAAGCCAAATAATAGGCAGCAATTTTTCATCTTTCTTCTAGAGCAGTGCATAAAAAGATACAGTTTCATAACCAAACTAAACAAATTGTATTTGTGGTTATCCTAAATATTTGGACATATTCTGGCATAAACAAAGAATGTCAGGTAGATAAATAATACAAAATAGGCGCAACTATGCCTCCTGTTCTTAATAGCATTGAAAACAGATACTGTTATTTTATCAGACTGAAATACACGTGCTTTTATTATCCTAAATATTTGGACACATCGGTCCACAAGTTGGCAACTCAATGATTTGAATGGGAAAATATTCGTGGCTCCCACATTTCAAACATAACGCCAAAGCGCCCTTTCATTTTTTAAGCAGACGTGACATCCTAGACTCAGTCTTCTCTGGGAAGAGAGAGGTGTGACGACTTCTATTGGCAAATGCTTTCTGCTGGGATAAAGTGGGTTTGGTTTGATCCTGAATGATCTGAGTAAGACTGCTTAGCTGTGAAGTACCTATGGAGTCAGAAGTTTGCACAGCTGTGCTAGCCAAGACCTTTGCTTTTGCATCATTGGCTATACGGGCTGAAAGCAGTGCACGTTGGAAGGCTTCGCTTGCTGCCAAAAGCCGAGCTTCATTTGTGCTGACATCATCACTTGACGTAACTGCAGCAGGTTGTGGTTCAGGATTAGGTTGTGACTCAGAAAGAGGCTCAGGTAGAGGCTCGTCATGGGCAGTTGCAGCGGAATTCGCCATACCACCCAGTTTTGTTTTAGCAGTCCGGTCTTTGTTGATGCCGTCGCGAGAAGGGCGATCGCGAGGATTATGATTTTGGATTATTGCGGAAAGACTTGAATAAGTTGGCTTGGTCGAAGCAGGCTCAGGCATTTCTTCCTTAGAAGTTTCAACTTCTGCACTAGCCGATGCGATTACTGCCTCTTTCATAGCCTTCTGCCGATCTTCTTTCGTTGAAGGAGCAGCCTGTTCAGGGCTAGCCATTCCACCAAGTTTAGTTGTGGTCTTCCTATTACCATATGATCCAATTGGTTTGCCCATTGATGGGATAAGGTCTTTGAGGGATTTTTTCTTGGGAGGAGGCTCCTGCTTGGAAATAGATACTTTCTCTTGAGCTTTTGGGGGTGCTGAAGTTTCAGATGAAGGCTTCTGTTTGTTTGATCTGATGGGCTTGGCACGTGAAGAAAGGAGTTCTGTGAGAGAGAGTTTCTTTCTCTCGGCTGGTGGTTCAGGTGTTGCCTGAGATGATGGGGGTGGGCCTTCCTTTCTGCTAGGGAATGATTCCGCCATTGATGCATCTTTTTCCAATATTAGGCTGGTCAAAGGATTCTTGTTGTCTGGTGCACCAAGAATAGCACTTGCAGGCGAGTCTGACTGAGGCGCTGGAGAACCTTGCCGACGATTTGATGCCTGTGATGATGGAGGAGAAACAGTTTCTCTTTTTGGGAAAGATGGAGATCCTTGTGGGGGAGATGCTGAAGCCTGCGATGATGGAGGAGATATAGTCTTCCTTTTTGGGAAAGATGCAGACCCTTGCTGGGAAGATGCACCCTGTGATGATGGCGGCGAGACAGTCCTCTTAGGGGTAGATGGAGAGCCCTGCCTAGGCGACAAAGACTGTGAAGAAGGGGCAGAGACCGCACCTCTCTTCGGAAAAGATGCCTGGGATGGCCCATCTTTAGCCAGCAAAAGGTTGGTCAAGGGGTTTCTACCACCAGCTCTACCGGCATTGGCAGTTTGGGAAGAAGGAGCTGGAGCAGTCTTGCGTTTCGGGAAAGTACCTCCTCTTCCCTGCGTCAGAATCAACTGCTTCAGTGGATTCACAGCACCTCTGGGTTCTTCCTTTACCGATGGCAACTCCTCTGTGATCTCATCTGCAATGTCGCTTGCGGCCCTTGTGCGTTCTAGTCTGATAGCCTCGGCTTCCTCAGCTGTTAGCCCCGCCGTGATAAGAGCTGGAGTTGGAGTCTCAGGAGAAGGTACCTTTTGACCAGATGCCCCAGCCAGCCGAGCCTCTCTCACCTGCTCTGCTTCTTCTGCTGTCATACCATCCTCAATATTCTTCGGGGGAGTGGACTTTGCTGAAGCCTTTTTCATTGCCGGCTTGCCAAACCCCTTAGGCTTGGGTCTATCTTGGACTGCCTTGCTCTGTTCAGCCTGTGCGGCTGCTAACGCTTCAGCTTCAGCCTTTGCCTTGGCCTTGGCAGCTGCCCGCTGCTTAGCCAGTGCCGCTTCCTGTTGCTTTGCCAATGCTTCGGCTTCAGCCTTTGCCTTTGCCTCGACAGCCGCCTGCTGCTTAGCCAGTGCCTCTTTCTGTTGCTTTGCCAATTTCTCGGCTTCAGCCTTTGCCTTCTCAGCCTCCTGCTGTTGCTTGGCTGCCGCTGCTGTCGCTTTTGCCTTTGCTTCATCCTCTGCCTGCTGCTTGGCCCTCTGGGCCTCCTCTTGTTGCTTGGCTGCCAACGCCTCAGCAGCAACCTTTGCCTTTGCTTCCTCTTCTGCCATCTGCTTCGCTCGCTGAGCCTCCTGCTGTTGCCTTGCTAGCTGTGCCTCTGCATCAGCCTTTGCCTTGGCTGAACGCTGAACCTCCAAAGATTGCTTTGCTAGCTCATCTTTCAACTTCGTTACTGCTGCCTCGGCATCGGCACGGCTGGCGCGGACATCATTGCGAAGCTGTTCCAACTCTTTCTGCATTTGGGACTTGATCGTAGCTTTTTCGCTCTGTGCCTTTGTCTGGAGGTCAGAAATAAGCGCTTCCATCTTCTTTAGCTCGCCCTCTTTTGCCCTGATAGCTGAGTCAGCACTGGCATGGACAGAATTGATGTCGTTTGAAAGCTTCTCGACTAGCTGAGTTTTGGCGCGAAGAGATTCTTCCACCGTTGCTAGTGCATTTGTCTTCTCCTTGATGGCTGCATCCCGTGCACTGGTTTCCTCGTAGATCCTTGCTTTCAAGTTTGCCAGTTCATCAGAGGTTGATTTGATGGTTTTGTTGGCAGTGACCTGTATGGCTGATATCTTGTTCCGTAGCTCAAAGTTCTTTGCCATCAGCTCCTTCTCCACGGCATCCCGTTCTTTCTGCGCCTCATCTTTGAGCTTTGTCAAGTTGTTCAAGTCGGCGCGCATTGCATTCAGAGCAGACTGATCCTGTGCTTTGCCATCACCCAGTTCCTTTTCCAGCTGGGAGATTTTTGCCTTGAGCTGCTGATCGACTCCATCACGTTCTTTGACTGCCTCCACTCGCATTGCTCTTTCCTTCTGGATATCTTCCCTAAGCTTTCCAATCAAAGCATTCATTTGCTCAATCTCCTGGCTCTTGTCAAGAACAACCTTCTCCGCATTCTTCTGAGCAACAGCCATGTCATGGGAGAGTTGCTCAATCTTCTTCTGAAGGGCACTCTCCAATCCAGATTTACCCTGCATAGCTTCCTCCTTCAGCTTCTTTTCACTCTCTATGTTATTGGTAAGGTTGGTGATAGCCTGTTCCATCTTCTTGATCTCAGTGTTACGGTCCTCAATAGCCTTCTGAGCAGCACTTTGAGCAGCAGCNGCACTGGCACGAAGAGTACTTAGCTCATTCGTCATATCATCCAGCTTCTTCTGGAGCATGGACTCCAGACCCTCCTTCCCCGCAAGGACATCCTGCCTTAGCTTGATTTCCTTCTCCACATCGGCAGTCAAAGTGGCAACCATGTCTTGCAAGGATGCAATCTCATCACTCTTTGACTTGGATTCCTGCTGTGATTGGATCTTGACATTCTCCATGTCACTGAGAAGCTGCACATTCTTCTTCTCCAATTCAGAAAGCGCCCCCTCCTTCGATTGAAGCGCATCATCCCTTTCCTTGATCTCGGCATCTGCTCTCTTCAGAGAATCACCAATTTCCTTTGTCAAACGCTCGACCTCAGACTGCAATTCCTTATTCTTCTTAGCTTCATATCCCACCGCCGATTGGGACTGCTCCATCTGAGCATTCATTTGTTTCAACTGCTCATTCTTCTCTTGTACAACCTTCTCTGCATTCTTCTGCGCAGCAACAACATCATTTGACAGCTGCTCGATTTTCTTTTGCAGCGCGCTCTCCAAGTCAGACTTGCCCTTCAGAGCCTCATCCCTGGCCTTTTGCTCCTGCTCAATGTTCGCCTTGAGGTTGGCAATGACACCATCCAACTTCTTGATCTCGGCGGTGCGCTCATCGACTGCCTTTTGGGCATTGTATTTTGTACGCTCCATGGCCTCCTTCAACTTGGCAACCTCAGAATCATCGGCCCGACTCTTCCCCTGCAACTTTTGCAGCTCCTGCGACTGTGCGTCAATTTTCTTGTTGGCATCTGCCCGGACGGTATTCAGCTCGTTTGTCAGATCATCCAGTTTCTTCTGGAGCATGGACTCCAGTCCCTCCTTCCCCGCTAGAACATCCTGACGAAGTTTCACCTCCTTGTCCAAATCAGCCGTAAGATTGGACACCATGCTTTGCAAAGATTGAATCTCATCACTCTTGGATTTCGCATCCTGTTGTGATTGCACTTTGGCATTCTCGATATCTCTGAGCAACTGCTCATTCTTCTTCTCCAACTCCACAAGCGTGCCCTCCTTCACCTGAATGGCATCATCACGCTTCTTAATCTCCGCATCAGCCCTACTCAACGAATCCTTCATTTCTTTGACCACCCTCTCAAGCTCCGCCTGCAACTTGGCATTCTTCTCCGCCTCATTGACAGCGGCAGCCTTGGCCTTTTCAATCTGATCATTCATCTTTTCCAAGTCGGCATTCTTCTCTTGAACGATCTTGTTGGCATTCTTTTGGGCGGCAGCAAGGTCATTGGAGAGCTGCTCAATCTTTGACTGGAGTGCACCCTCCAAACTGGACTTGCCCTGCATGGCATCGCTTCGCAGCTTTTGCTCCTCCTTTATCTGTTGTGACATGGTCTTGATCTCATTGTTGAGAGAAGTGATGGTCTGTTGGGCATTGGTTTGGGTAGCTGCAACTTCCTTCTTCAACTGCTCAATCTGCCCCTCGAGGGCCTTCTTTTCCTGACTACCCGATGCCTCCATCTGTTTCAATTGCTCCACCTGTGCATCAATCTTCTCCTTGGCCGCTTCATTGGCATTCTCCATCTCATCCAACAATGCATCGTACTTGTCTTGCAGCTCTGCCAACATTCGTTCCTTCCGCTCCAACACGTGTCCGCGCTGAGTGATCTCCACATTTGCCTCTGCCAATGAATCACTCATCTCCTTCTTGGCATGATTGAATTCCAATTGCAATTGTTCGTTCTTCTTTGTCTGCTTGGCCACGGCGGCACGAGCCTTTTCCTTGACGGATTCCAGCTCGTTCTTGAGGTTGAATAGTTCGTCCTCGCGGGCTTGGACGGACGTGGAGGATTGGAGGAGGGTTCCCTCCATGGAGTTCACTTTTGCCTGATAGTCCTTTAGCTTTTGCTCGCTCTGGCTGGCATTTTCATTGGCTTGCTTGAGCTGCGCGGCAAGTCTATCAGCTTGGGATTGGAGGGTCTTAATCTGGGTAGCCGCGGCCTGCTGCTCCTCAGATGCCGACTTTAGCTTGGACGCCTCCATATCTGCCAGCTTGGCAGTCATGACCTTGAGCTCCTCCTGCAACGCCTGCACAGCCTTGGCCTCCTCATCATACTGACCCTTGACACTCTCCAAATTGGCACGTGTCTCGGCAAGAGCCTCCTCGGCACTCTTTGCCAAAGTTTGCTTCGCCTCCAACTCTTTTTCCAAAGAAGCAATCCTCTCCTCGGTACCCGCCACTTGCTTCTCCATCCCCAAACGTTCCTTCTCAAACTTGGAGGCAGCCTCATCTAATTCCTGTTGAAGACGTGCATTGGAAGTTTCCAACTCTTGCACACCCTCGACCTTGCTTTGTAATACTTGCAGTTCGAGTTGAAGGACCTCCACTTGTTTGAGGGTGCCATCTATTTCCTTGGTTAGGTCGGCAATGGCGAGGTCCTTGGCATCAAGGTCTTGTTGGAGTTCCTTTTCCTTGTCAGCAAGGGCTGCAAGCTGCTCTTCGTACTCGGTAGAGCTTTGAGCGGAATTGGCTTGCTCTTCCTCCAAGGATTTGCGTAGGGTTCTGTATATTTGAAAAGATGCAGTAGATGGATCGGAAAAAGTGACACATAATGTGAGCATCTGTTGGTTTCAAAATAGTAGACAAAAATATGACACAGCCAACTTCATCACACATCAAATGGTTCAACATCCAAGGAATACTATCATACAAAAAATAATACTCACTCAATCTCCTCCATCAACCCCTCAATCTCCTCCCTCCCCCCCACAACCTCCTCCAAAACACGTTCTTTTTCACCCAACACTTCTCCCTCCACCATTTTCAATACTTGCTTCAAATTACTGACCTCCTCGTTCATTTTTTCACGCACTTCCTCCACAGCTTTTGTGCGTTCCACATTGGTTTGTTCTTCCAGATAAGATTTTTCCTTGCGGGTTTTACGTAATGCTTGTCGTAGGGCAGCAATCATCTTTTGTGAATCCAACAAGGAAGCATCAAAGCTAGCACGAAGTTTATCCAACGAGGCATTCGATTCCTCTTGCATAGCCAATTTTTCCTCTTCCATTTGAACAGTCACTTCCAGCACCTGAAGTTCCAATTCTTCTTCCTTCTTCTGGGAGGCAGAGAGTTGTCCCTCCATGCGAGATTGGTACGAGTCATAATCGGATTTGTATTTGGCTGCCTCGTCTTGTGCCAAGAGCATTTTTTGTTCCATTTCATTAAGGCGTTGTTCGAGGGAGGTGATTTGGGATTGGTATGTGGTTATTTCCTCTTGTAGTAACTTTTC
>JALLOX010002867.1:0-15271 GCA_036939695.1 Thalassiosira ordinaria
AGCTAAAAATCCGCCCGTTTCAGGGTGCGTCAAAGCAATACGACCCTACGGTAGGTAGCTGTCGTTGCACCTCAAAATAATGATTGCTATCCAATAATCAAACCAAACAATGATCGCGTCCGCTCCTCGCCTGGCCATAATAGTTTTGCTCTGTTGTTGTTTATCCATCGTCTTGACTGCAAATGCATTTGCTTTCGCCACTGTTCGACCATCAAGTAGAGCTGTAATCAATAAACGGCTTCAAGTTCAAGCCGGAATATTTAGGATCAATGCTAATAATGCAAACTCTGCCACATCTCCATCCTTCCAATTGTATGACCAATCTCCTTCACAATCCACTTTCACGATATCTAAAAAGTCAAGCATGATCCACAAGACAACGACCGCCATCGGAAAGACCGCCTCAACCCTGGTCTCAGTCTCATTCTTCCTCCTCCTCGCCTATCAACGCGATTCCATCATCCTCACGCTCTGGATCGGGTCCATCCTAAACGCAATCCTGAGCAAGGTTGCGAAGAAGGTACTAAATCATGAACGTCCGGCGGAGTTGCAAAGTAGCGACAGGATAAAGCTCAAACCGAGCGATGGGGGCATGCCATCGAGTCATGCCATGTCGTTGGGTTTCATAGGTACCTCCATTTTGGGGGGAGTGGTACCAATTGAACATCGTGTTATGGTAGGGCTGGCAATGGTTGCGTATACTGCGATGGCTCTTCGATATCGAGTTCGAGATCACTTGCACACTTTGGATCAAGTTGCCGTTGGCTTGGTTTTGGGGGTAGGGAATGCTTTACTTTGGCTAAAGTTTGGAGTGGGGGGCAGTGGCAGCGAGTCTGGACCCGTTTTGGCCTGGGTGAGAGAGAATTGTGTATCAGCAGAGACGGGGCTGTTTCCGTACTCAGCACTGGCTGTGCCAGTTGTGGTTGGTATCTTAGTTGTGGGCTCCTTTGAACGGCGCATTGCTTTGTGGATGAAAAATAAGTCCAAGGAGCAGTGATGGAACCCCAGCAAATACATGCAAGCACAACTGAAAGAAGCAGTTCTTCCTTTACTTGGACGAAGCCTGGTAGATTAGGCCGTATGATTGAGGGGGAGTGAATGTCAAGGCAACTACACAACAATCTGATCTTCAAAAGAAAGTTGGCGCAGAGCACCAAGGTGTCAATGTGAATGATACTAAAAGATGTTGGTTTACCTACTTGCAACCTTCATACCAAGCAGAAAGGTGGAACTTCTTGCAATTTTGATACACCTCACATGAGAACTTATTTAGGTGTTTTAGACAGGGTAGGGGATGTCATGTTTTGTTTATGGTCTGTCCATTCTTTTTGGTCTTCCGGCCTAAGACGAGTATCAACAGATTAGGCATTATTAAATGGTTGAGTGAAAGTGGTTGCTAAGGCAACACATACAAGCTGCGTCTGCAAAGAAAAGATGGTGTGTAGCATCATGGTGTCTCAGTGTGAATGGTACTAAAGAAGTTCCTGGTTTACATCCTTGCAGGATCACACCATCCAGACAAAGACGGAACTTGTAAATTTGATCACTTCAGAGAAAGTTGTAGGCAGGAATGGTAGGGGATTGTGTCCTCTGCAAAAATCCGAGCCCAGAAGAGCTGAAATGTTGCTGTGGTCCCAGAGATACATCTTGGTCTCTCTCTAGAGACTTTATCTAGCTAGCTGATTTCAGAGCATGATTGGGAACGAGTATTCAAATACTTTAGTATCCAAGCCGGGGTAAAATGCCACGGGAGGGCAACAGCATTTGTTTCATGTTCATGTCAAGTACCTATGCAGGTGTGCTGTAACCTGTAACCATGCTGCGCATCCGAGGTGCCAACAATGTCAGTGTACCTGAGCACACACACGAACTGTTGAAACAGGTATAGTACCTTCGAGAGGTCGAAGAAGGCAGTGTGGTTGAGTTGGATATTGATATGGTAGTTCATGTACTGGATGAGAGAGAGAGGTGCATAATCTATTGTACTTTTCCCTGCTACAGGCAATGATAATAGGCAACAGCGTTTGTTTCATGTTCAAGTCAAGTATGCAGGTGTGCTGTAACCATACTGCACATCCAAGTTGCCAACAATGTCAGTGCACCTGAGCACATGCACGAACTGTTGAAACAGGTAGAGTAAGTAGATGCAGTACTTTTCCATACAGGCGATGGTTTTCACTTGGGTAATCCCCCCTTTGGCGGGGCAAGCATAGCAGTCAATGACAACATCGAAAATAGCCCATTCTTGAAGCGTGGCCAACTGCTGAATCCCATGTAGGATACTTCGAGCACTCAAAAATCTATTTGTCGAAGCAGTGTAGGTAAGAAATGAATGGGAGTTGAACCCAACTTCCCAACCAATCTCCTCTGAGAAAGGGCTGGGGGACTGACAGGAACACGGAGAGGCTCCACCAGCTTCCCTCATAGCTCTTTGTTCATGATGGGTGCATGTCCTGGGGGAAGATGGTCTTGATCCAAAGAGCATTATTTCATTCACATTTCACCTCCATGGCTGACATTGTGTTATCCATGGCTCAATGAAGCAATATCTCTCCTAATGTGCACATAATATTCTTAACCGTTCAGGTGCACCATCGGTTGCCAGAAATCACCATGCCAGCAGCATCCTTTGTGTTTGCCATCATAATATGTATCCATAGGATATTGTTTGTGCTATCTCTTGAGGCGACACAGCCTGCCATCAAGACAGAAGAAGTACCATCGTCTTATGACCCCGCGAGTCTGGAGGCGGATGCTGACGAAGATGATGCAGTCGCGTTGAGGAAAGGAGGAGGTCATCCCTTTCGATTGTTCCCGGACCCTTATCGTCCGAATAATGAACGTTTGTCACAAGACAGCGTCGCGCTGGTCAAAGTCCTGAGCAAAAAGATTGCCTCCAGGAAGAAATGTTCCCTTGTCACTGTCGCCTTTGACTTTGACTCCCGCCCCGAGGACATTAGCTTGATGATCACCCTTGGGAACGTGGATGTAGTACAGAGCGGTCGTGCCATAGTCATGGCGCACTCACATATGCAATACAAATTCTTAGAGAAAGAACGGCACACACTTTGCCTACCAGAGGGAGCAAGGTACACATACACTATCTTTGATTGGTCTGGTGATGGAATGAAAAATGGAAGCTACTCATTAATAGCAGAGGATGGGCAGATGATACTTCAGGGAACAGACTTTGTGTGGATGAAACGTCATACGTTTACACTTCCCCTGGCGCCATTGCCAGATTCTCCAAGCATGAGTCCATCAATCAGTTCGAAGCCTACATCTTCATCGTCTCCTACGTTTGACTGCGCGTTCATTGACATATCAATCACCTATGATATGTACCCTGAGGAAACGAAGTGGGTTGTTATCACAGGCGTCGATCAGTCTCTCGACTCAGGCGACTACGAGGTAGTGGCTGAATCACCTGAAATCGTAGATTCTACCTTAGCTGCTCTATCGACAGAAGTCCATCGGGTGTGCCTCCCACTCTCGATGGGAGACGTGTTTAGCTTTGTGATTATTGACGCGTTATCGAATGGACTTTGCTGCCTCTTCGGTGAGGGCCGGTATGAAATTACATCTCCTGATTTGCCAGGCGAGATAATTGGGAGAGGAGGAGAGTTCAGGTAAGATATTGAGTTGTGATAATATCATAAGCATATTGCGGTAATGCGGTATGGGGATGGTATACAATACTGGCTATCCAAAGGTCTGAACAACTTTGTGCATTTTTGAATCATGATGATGTGCATACATTGCTGAGATATGTCAATATGTAGGTCAATGTAGAGATAGCACCGAACCAATTTCTGTCTGACCGAGAGTAGCCTCAGCTACTTGTCTGGAAGCAGTATGGATTTGGATTTGCACTGCTCTTGCCTCCATCCAGTGGTCTCTGTCTAGAGAAATTCTTCATTTGCCAGTGAGGCATTCAAGAACAAATATTGACCACATTTTTGAACTGTCTCTTGTTGCTCACATGATGTCCTCACAAACAAATTTCTTTCACAGCAATGTCGATGTAGTCACCTTCCGCCTTCCTCTCCAAATAGCACCATCATCGAGCCCTTCTTTAAGCCCCCAGCCAACAGCATCCTCCTCTCCTACAACAACCTGCGTGCCAATTGAAATAGGAATCACATTCGACTCGTTCCCCAGTGACACCTCCTGGTATCTCATTGCAGCATCTGGTGACGAGCTTTACTTGGAGTCGCCAGCATATGGGGAGGAGCTTGCAGGATCCAACATATCCGAGGAGCTCTGCCTCCCACCAGACGATATGTTCACCTTTACAATATTGGATGGGTCTGGTGACGGCCTTTGTTGCTGGTTTGGACAGGGAAAATACTCCATTGTGGCAACTGGGGACGGAGATGGTAGGTTGATTTTTCAGGGTGCGGTATTTGAGTACTCGGAAAGCACAACCTTTAGCACTCAGTCGGGACGAGTGGTCCTGCCATCAGATTTGCCTAAGCCAGACTGTTTCCCAGTTGAGGTGATGCTGACATTTGGCGGCTCTCCTTACGACACTAAGTGGGCAATCGTTGAGGGCGATTCCTTGCAAGACGAGGATGCGACGATTGTCATTGAGTCGCCTGCCTACGATTTCAGTCACACAAACTCCAAGACATCTCAAATTGTTTGCTTGGAAGAGGGTCAGTACACGTTTGTATGCGACGGTGGTGATGACCTGGTCGGGTACACCATCCGGGAAAATGGCAGTGTTCTTGTAGATGGAGATGCACCTGCTACTGTCAGACGGGCTGTTTTCTCTGTCTCATATTTTTCTCCGCTGATATCAAGCTCGCCCAAGATCATGCGTCCAAAAAATGATGTATGTCTGGAACTCACCATTGATTTTGATGAGGCGCCCCACGAGCTCTCCTGGGCAATTTGTTTGGGAGCTTCAGATGATTGTTTAGATAGCAGCGAGGGTCATGGCAGCATCTTGGCAATGTCACCACACTATGGCTCATCGCATAAAAATGCAGACAAAAAGCACAAAATTTGTTTACAGCAGAATGTAGCGGGGCAACGTTACACATTTGCCATATCTGACAGGGGAGCAGACGGACTGTGCTGTGAATATGGAAACTATGGACACTACGTGTTAACTATGCAGGCTGATGATGGTGGAAAAGTTGTGCTCTCAAGTGGCTCTGACTTTGGTCTCAAGAAGAGCGTTACATTCGAGAGTGTAGTCTCGCCTCAACATTTGAGTTTTGAACAAGCAGTTCAATCCCCCAAATCGTCATCAATATCGGCACCAACATCATCTTCTTGCAAGGATTCCATAAACGTTACACTGAATTTTGATGTCTTCCCATACGAGATTAAGTGGTGGTTGATGTCCGGAGATCTTGATTCGCTAGAAGCCAACCAGCACACATTTGTAGCAACATCTCCTAATTACGCCCAAGTCGACAGGTTCTCCAATGTGACCCAGGAGGTCTGTCTGCCTGATGTCTCTAATCAACGCTACACTTTTCTCATTTTTGACGACGCGTCAAATGGCTTGTCTGGGGACTATGGTGATGGGAGCTTTCATCTATCCCACAAAGATGGGACAATTTTTGCCAAGGGTGGCGAGTTTGGCTTTTTTGATGTTCGTGTCTTTGATACACCTTTTCCTCCAAACAACGGCCCTACAGCTCCCACTCCAATCTGCAATGATCACAACATGCTAAAAATTGTTATAGAATCAGATGAGCCATCAAACGATGAAATACTGTGGGAAGTTACGATGGGAAGGTACAGCTCGATGGAAGACATTCACGCCATTATTGTCGCGCAATCACATGATACAGAATCCAAAACAATTGATTTTGTTAGTGGGAGGCCAATTTCGCATGTTTGCCTTAAGGATGGTGAATATACATTTTCATTGTTTGACGAAACCAGCCGTTACCAACTCATGATTAATGGCAAGGTCATAGAGTCGAGCTCATCTTCATCCTCAACATTTAGGATTCCATTTGTTTCGGACGAATCATTCAAACCAGCAACGAGCCTAATCCCTAGCCCTCAACCAACTGATCTCATGAATCGACCACCAACGATAAAGGGCGACAAGGAATGTATTTCTGTCGATATCGTATTCGACAGCTTTCCAGAGGAGACGTATTGGCTGCTGGTTTCTGGTGACTACAATAACTTTGAATCTGGCGGAGACTACATTATCTATGCAGAATATTCTTATTACGATATCTCAGAATATTCTTCATCATCTGGGACAAACTCTTCGTCAAATGCAAGCCATCAAGTGTGCCTACCGGGAGAAGATGGTCAGTACAGCTTCATCATGTGTGATACGGACGGACTGTGTTGCTCCTTTGGCGAGGGATCATATATTTTATCATCCTTGGATACGCCGGACTTGATCATAGGCAAGGGAGGGGTATTCACAGACTTTGACGTGGTAACATTTGATGTACCGTTGGTGTTTGCTCCATCCATGAGCCCGTCGACAAGCCCACGGCCGACAGAATCTTTTGCTCCAACGAGCGAATGCTTTGCCATCACCATTTCAATAACCTTTGACTCATTTCCATCAGAAACTGTTTGGAATCTGAATGACGAAAGTGGGAATACTATAGCTTCATCTCCTTACTATGAGTCATCATCCGCAAATCATACAATTTGTGTCGGACAAGGAACATATGAATTTACAATTCTCGAGTGAGTCATGCCTTTTTCTGGGGACTGTAGTACTATACACGAATATACTCATACACAAGCTCATTTTGATTATCATACTCATCTTGCGACTAACTATCAACAGTACAACTGGGGACGGTATCTGTTGCCTCTACGGTAATGGAGAGTACTCCGTGGTTGCAGGAGCGTACGGCAAAGTCATCGCCCAAGGAGGATCATTTGGGTTGTCACAGAAGACAACATTTGATTTACCTTTTCAATCTTCTCCAACAGCCAGTCCAACTTCAAGTCCAGCTCCGTCTGTATCTTATGCTCCAACTCCGGCATGTATTTGGATAAAAATCGTTCTCAATTTTGATGCCAATCCCCTGGATACAATGTGGGAAGTATCACTTGGTGATAGAAACACGTTAGATTTCACAGATGATGATTTTAATGATGTAGATGAGAATGATTCAGTAATTGTCGCTTCTTCACCCCTTTATGACAAACCGGGCTACGTATTTGGTACTGTTTCGCATGCCGTGTGTCTTCCAGGTAGGCAGCAGTACACCTTCTCCATACTGGATGGCAGGGGCGATGGCATGTGTTGCTCAGATTATCAAGGCACTGGAGACTACATGATACTCTTATTAGTTGGAGATAAAGCTGAAATCATCGTTGCCAGTGATGGTGATTTTGGTTGGACTGAAAGCAAAACATTTGATTTATCTGAGTATGTCCAACCTGTTAGCCCTCGCATAAACTTTCAGGACGAAGATGTTTGACCCTGCGCATCTACATGTTCTTGATGAATATTATGTTACTGTGAGCACTTTTGCACCAAATGTGAAATACAATCCTAGTGCGTGCATGCATAATGGACGGCCTAACAATTTGCAGGTTTGGCCTTCATCTTGTTGCTGGGACCTAAAATGAACCGTTACCTTTTGATGCTCTTTGACATATATCGTTAAGTTACGGGACATCTAGACAATTAGCACAGAACACACACCCACATATGTGATTGGGAGAGCGCGATTGAAGCCCAAGTTCTTTACAAATAAAATTGCACTTGTGTGTCTTAAAAAACTTATCGAACCCAGCTGTTCCTTTATCAGCTCTCCCAAACTCCTTCTCAACAGAGTGCAGTTGAGGGTCAGTGTATACATAGCCTAGTAGACAGTAACAATATGATGGCAGTTACATCATTGTAAGGTGAAATATACTTGAAACAACAAAAGCAAAACCAAATACTCACCTGTTCCTTGAATATCAACAACCATTTTCTGCTGTTCACTGCTCTCATATGAAAAATGGCTGGAAAAGGGAAAAGTGACAATAAGTCATATTAAATGAAAAGATGAAACAATAACTCAAATATTAGTAATACTGTACCTGAATGCCTGAGCAACCTTGCATTGGATGGAATCTGACAATGTTTTGTTTACAAAGCCATCATTGTTGTTCCATTTGTCATATGTTCCTTCCAAAAACTCTTCTACAGCCAAGTAGCGGAATCCACCTCTTGGAGCCTTTAATCGATAAACCTCAGCGCGCAACACATCAATAGGTGGTACGTCAACGAGAGAATATTGTTGCTGCTTCTGCTGTTTTATTATCTTCTTCAAGCTATTGACTCTATCGTTGAAGTAGCTTGCAAATAGAGATGCTTCAGTTTGACACTTGACTGTCTCAAGGTGGAACTTGAGCCTGTCCCTATACTGGATAGAATGCCTACTTTCTTTTGCAACCTGATGTGTCTCATTTTCCTGTTTCATGTGGTAAACATTTCTCAATCCACCTTGGGCAAATGGATGCATTGACACCTCAATTCTCCTCCCGTTTGCATTTTCACCAGGTGCCACAATGAATTTATCAAGGCCATTTTCCTTCATAAGAACCATGCGAGTTGCTTTGTAGCTTATCATGGCAGATTCTTTTTTGATCGTAACCTGCCGCTCCTGGAGCTCCATGCCAGATCTCATGGCTGTCACGGTAGCAGATATGGAACTGAAGGTGGTTCTCATGCTAGAAGTCGACATGTTTGTCAATGATATAACTTCACCAGAGTCTCTGGCTTTGTCATGCTTTTCACGATTCGCAATCGATACAGACTTAACATGCACTTCCAAAATATCGTTCTTGTCTCCACCGCTGCAAATGTCAGTGGGACATCTAGACGGGCATGGCTTCAGTACATCATCGCTATCGCCCAATGTAAGATCAGGGTTATGAAACGTTCCATTGTATCTGTTAGCTAGGTACTTCAGCCACTGTACCAGCAAAAGGAACAATGTCAGTTAAGAGTCAATGTTGCGCATACATATCTCACTAAAAATTCTCACACTAACTCCTTCATTGCAGAGACAAATCAGTTGAAGGCTGAAGTCTGAGTGCTTCTTTTGCATGTTGGAAATGTATGTTCCTGCTGCAGGAAATATAGCCCCATTGCACTTGAAAGTACCCTGCATTTCAATTGTAGAGTCGGAAGGAGGATGAACACGGAGATCACCGGGCCTTCCGTCACTCAAAAACACTAAAACAACTTTACAACCCACATTTGAATAAGCAAGCTGCTCTGCCCGTTGAAAGGCGGCGGAGAATCCTGTGCCTCCGTTGGGCCTGCGGCTCGTTTTGGCCCTCTGTAGCACTTGGCGGATGTCGTTCCCTTCTTCAATCAGTGGCATTCTCTTCAATATAACTTGCGTCTGGTCATTGAATATGAACACAGAGACGAGGCAATGTGACATTTGCCCATGCTCCTCTTGTTGCACCTGCTGTGTCAAAAAGGAGTCAATACATGTAAACACCGCTTCCCAGCGTGATACTTTCCCATCAGATGTCTTTACATCTCTCTCCTTCATTGATCCTGAGAAATCAATTGCAAAAATGACATGTGTCTTTGTTGCTGGTACTACCTCTTGACCACCTCTGCCTGCACTTTTGGATAACTTTTCCCTCTCCATAGTCTCTAAAAGCATCTTTTTGCTCCTTGGTAACTTATATGAATCACTGGAATTCGGGCCAAGGGATGCATTTGGGGTGCGGTCATTCCCTTCTGTCTTCACCTCCACCTTCCCAGCTTGATTGCTTGCTACAATTCTACATGTATCTCCTTTTTTCATGCAAGACTTGAACATGGGTGCACAGTTGGATGCATTAGGAGTACCTTCGATTTTTACTCTTGCCTGATCGTTGCCTCTTGCTTGAATTTGCTTACCAGGGGAATTCATTTGGCTCAGCAAAAAATGTGGCGGACCTTTCAGACGCTTAGTGGGGTAGCTTTGGCATTCATGTCCATTACGCTTCTTACACGCTGAATGCTGACGAATGAAATTATCTCTATTGCCTTCGCTAGAGAATCTTGCTCCGTGCCTTTCACGGGGAACAAGGCTATGAGGTCGATAATAATCTGGTCCTCTTCCACATCGTACTCCTCCATTTTGGTAGTTATTCCTCCTTCCTTCTCCACCTCTTTGAAAATCTGGTCTGCTGCCATACCGTTGGCACCGGCGGTACCATCCTCTCCCGCGATGACTTCCCCGACCCCTTCCGCCACGAAATGGAGTCAATTCTCGCCTGCGGTGGTCGTCATTATGTAAGGCGTGGCTATTCCCCTGAAAATTAGTACAAGACTGCTGATTTGGTACAGAAGGCATCCTTGCAGCTGTGCTTCTAACTCCTAGATAGTCCGCACCACTTCCCTTGTCTCCACCGAATGAGTTTTCTCTTTGATCTTGATTCGACATGATGATAACACTATGAACACTATGATAGTATTTGGTAAACGGTAGTTTGTGATCATGCTATGGTATAAATTCAAATGAAAATGTGCTCAATGCTCTGAAAATTTCAGATTTGTCTGAAAATTTGAGACCAGAGCCGGACAACGAAGGAGAAAGACAGACCTCATTTTCCATCTTTGCGCAACAACGGGTAGCATCCAATGACACCACTACGGTGGTCTGTCACGCTTTGGGTTTAGACCCAACATTTGGACATGGAAAGGTTGATAATGCCCACCTCTGTGCCTACTGGCTGGTTTTGACTCCCAGTAATCTACCTCATGAACAGCTTAGATAACTGTTTTGTACAAATGACAACCAAAAGCTTGTCCAGAATATATTATTGACATGCGCTCTCTACAGTACTGAGTGTGACACTGAATTATCGAGATGCACATGCTCGGTTCCGCATCCCATTGCTCAAGCACAGTCAACAGCCATGTCTCATAGCCAATAGATCTTCATATAAAGCATTAGATGGAGATACAATTTGGAGACTTTAACGACACCGTAAATGAATCAATAACAAATAATGCCACAACTACTTTGCCATCTCATCACAATATTTCCCAATTGCATCAAATGCATTCGCATGTTTATTCCCCACAGGAGCGGTGGGTGAATATTCACCCTGGCGCAGCCACAACTGCGCAATCCACTTTTCATTCTCGGCATCCTCTGCCACGGCTTCTCCACAATGCAATGTGCGAATGTCAAAGGGAGCATTGGGTATGCCTCCTGCTGCCGGGAAGAAGAGGAGAGCCGATCCCTTTTTAGGCCGTCTTATTGTTTTGTTGTTTATGTTTGACGCAGTGTCAGTTGTATCATTCCATGTTCGAGATAGTGAGTACTTTTTGTGTACAAGTGGAGGCCAGAAACATGAAAAAGGCAAATGCGGTTATATTGGACTTACACCTTTAATGGCCCGTCATCTCCCCCAAGATCCCGGAACATAGTTGCTCCACCATCCTCCTTCTTCAAATCCGTCAAATACNGGCCCGTCATCTCCCCCAAGATCCCGGAACATAGTTGCTCCACCATCCTCCTTCTTCAAATCCGTCAAATACACCAACAACGTAGCCACACGCTGTCCCATCGCCTTTCCAGCCTCCTCAGGAGACAACGCATCCAAATGCCACGTAAACTTCTCATTCCGTCGGTATCGTACCGTCTGGGGCTCCTCCCATCGTACAATGCCATCCTCCAATCCCAAAAGTCGCGATGCCTTGGCCATTAGTTCTGGTACACCCTCGTAGTAATGGAACCATGTCGTGCTGGTACGTTGGGCTTTGGAACGAGAGTCCTTTCCGACTGTTTGGGATTGGCCTATTAGCATGGGTTGTAGATTATTGCTTTGCTCCTCTGGGTTTTCTTGATCTTTCTTTTCAGAGTCCATCGAGATTTGAACATACCTGTCGCATTCCTCGGCTGTGAAAAAGTCATCGATGGCAAGTACCATTGGATCAGTATGCAGGACTCGGAACTTTTGGAAGGATGGGATGGAGTTCAAGTCAAAGCTCCCCGAAGTGCTGCTGGACGTTTGTGCACTGCTTGATGTATCCATAATGTCCCCCAATGAGATGGGAGCAGTTGATGGCAAAGAAGGCGAGAGCAAGTCATCCAAGGCACTACCGGTACTCTGACTCGCTCCACCTCCAGATAGGATATCATCAAATAATGATGATGATTCACTAACATCATTGCTAGTGCCCCCTTCCTCAGAACTTGTACTTCCCGATACACCGATAGATTTGTAAATAGCTCCTTCCCCACCAAAGTTGAACTTATCAAGACCATAAATCTCTTCTAATCGATCATACATTTCTTCCGAAAGCAAGCCCCCCATCTCCTCATTCGTGCCATCAATAGGTGACGACACGAGTGTTTGGATCACCTGTGGTTCCAGCTCGGGATAGACCATACCAGCATCTTTCTTTTTAGTTTGTTTGGTTGGAGGAGACCCAAACCCCCCTCCCTTTTTGGTTGGAGTCTTCTTTTTCTTTTTGGCTGCGGCCGATTTGGAGGCGTGTAGGGCTACCAGCGGCGGCTCATTGGTATTTGTTCGTGAACGCAACGATGAGACGAAGGCAAGGTTCTGATGATTCTGTGATGGCCATGTTGCCTTCCCCAACGCTTCTTGGAAGAGCAGAGGCATCAGAAACAATTTGGAGGCGGGCATGATTCCGAGATTGTCCCTTGAACCAAGCATGAAGGGTTAGTTACTTTCGTTTCCACTCGCTTCCAACACCGAATAGGCAATGATGTGATGAACAGTAGCTGCCTTCAATCTGATCTCTCTGATCTCTATTGTACAGCATCACCAAATCAAGCCAAATCAACATCAACTCCATCAACTACACTATCTACCATACCATCGCCAGCAAGAAATGTTGTGTGACCTTGTGTGACGCACGACCATCAATCAAAGGTAGGGAATATCTGAGAGTGTTGTGATGTTGAATGTCGATGCATGATGTTTCGCGGCGCGCTACGCATCTCTATGTGAATATTCGTTTTCACTGAATAAATAAAGCCCCAAATTTAATCCCTACTTTATTTAATAATACCCAACCTTCTTAGACCCAACCGCGACTGGCACCGTGGGTATCGGGTGTGGAATAGGTACTTTTATGTCAATCGATTTAAACGCGGGAATGTGGGAATCGGGTATCATACCCATAGCAAGCGCCCAACGCTCAAACTCATAAATCCTTTTATCTTTTATTGATCAAGCATGTATGTATGGTATTATGGAATAGCAATATTGCCCAAATGCTCATCTTACCTCATAAATCCTTTTATCTTTTATCGTTTATCGATCAAGCATGTATTATGGAATAGCAAGTTTTGGTGCTGAGACGAAGTGCGAATCCTTTGGATGGCAAGAGAACATACATCTACTCAATAACTCAGGTTGTAGCAATAAATACTTGAATGATGGTGCAATGCTTATTACAATACAGCAATATATTGCACTTCATATTGCTACAGCAACATTGCAATATTGGCAATCCAGTATTGTTTTTTTCCAGGATACAAGAGATTCATCTGTCTACATTTGTTAGTTGTAGTCTTGACCAATCCTTGTATTGCAGTTTGATGTCACTTTAACCACACTGATACAGACAGATGTAGCATTCATAGATGTCATCGCATGTTGCATGATATTGCTTCACTACCGCACAAGAATGGTTCTATCCATAATTCATAATCTGCAAACAAAATGATTAAATCACAACTATCCTTGCGAAGTCATTGTCTAAAATGTTGTTACGTTATTCAACAATACAGAATGGCCCAATGACTGCTTCCCGTTCAACATTGAGGTTGCAATACAGCCGCTGCCTTCACACAAACATCTGGGCACATTTTTCATAGATTTGACAAGTAGATCTTCAACAGAACTGGAAGGGAGTATGACTTTGATTGATGCCCAATACTCCCCTCTAGAACCTGTCCCTAAAGATTTCCCCATCCATCCCTATATCGCTACAATTACTGCACACTAATCTTGAGATGGATCCAAGAATCGGGATTGAAGAAGCTATCATCGATCTTCTTGTTAACCTCCAACGGCTCAGCCGACAGATCCAAGTCCTCCAGCTTGATCTTGCATTTCCCAAGCTTGTCATCTCCAATAAAATCATCATCCATCACGGTGCACGTAAGCTCCATGTTTTTCAGCTCGGGAATGTTGAACTTAAAGTCCTCTCCATAAACAGGATTCATATCGTTCTNTAAGCTCCATGTTTTTCAGCTCGGGAATGTTGAACTTAAAGTCCTCTCCATAAACGGGATTCATATCGTTCTTCTTCTTTGTCGACTTTTGCTCACCAAAGTCCTTGTCGAAGATGGCGTTGTCTTGTTCGAGCTCAAACTTTGGAGAAGGTTACCAGTATATAGCTGTTAGAGAATGCAAGATAAATGGGTGATCATGATATCCACCAAACAAAAGATATCGTACCTTCACGTATGGATCGGCCATATCTTTGTCGGCATCTTTGATGAGGTTGGTGCATTTAACGAGGTGGACGGTAAGGATAGGCATGGTGATAGTGATAATAACAGGTTGAACTTCTTGTTTTCTTTTGGAGGTATCAGCAGGCTGATTGATCTTCGGTCGAGGGAGATGAATAATTTATGAACAAAGAATGATGCTTTTCTACTTCGAACTGATGATCATCACCGCCACCATGGGAAGAAGCGAGAGGAGGAGTAGCCGCCCGGCCGAGCACGGAGTGGCTGGCGTTGCCCGCACGACCTCCTTGCTTTGGCTTTGGCTTTGGGTAATCCTGTTCATTCTTCTGTTCGTGGTTCGCTGCCGAGTTTCATATCTTTTGGATCTTTGATCCTCAAGTACTATTCCTACCTATGTGAGATCCAGATTTTTGGATCCAAGACCCAGCACCTACTGCATACACAAGTCTACGTATTCCTACGTTGATGACATCACCTTGGGAATCGGGTATGATTTTCGAATTGGATGCGCCGGTAGCCAGTGGACGCATCCAATTCGATTTGGCAGTCGGGTATCCACCCTGTCCAATATCGGCCGTCAGATCAACTCCTACAGCCTACAGCTCTACAGCTACAGCTCTAGAGAGCTCCCTACAATCGGCATGTTCATCCTTCATCCACCACCAGTCACGTTCATCTCTGACAAAAGCCAAAAGGCACCACCATGACCATGACTGTATCAGATGCATCCATCTCCTTACCATCAAAAATCTTGTTCAGCAAGGATGGTATTTCTCTCTTCGCCACGGTGTTACCCCCAGCAGACGATGACGAGGGCACCGGCAATAATGCCGCTGCTGCAAGCAAAACGGACGGCGACGATGATC
>JALLOX010002914.1:0-10691 GCA_036939695.1 Thalassiosira ordinaria
AATCAAAGTTCTCCAAATTTCACGGCTAAGTAGAACGTGGTACATTTCTACGTATCCGGTTCTCAATGCGTCTCAGCCTCTAAAAAAGTCAAGTGTACCAACAATGATATACTTATGCGCAATATTGGTACACTTAGCTCCTTGTAAAGGCAATTTTCGGATTGGTGTTCCCTCACCCGCACAGTCGCGGTTCTGATCAACAACGGCGGGCGTCTAACCCGGGCAAAAGCCAAAATGAGTCCGGCAAACTTACCCACACCCTCCTGTGGATCGAGAGGCCAAAGGTTCTACTGTGCCAGTTTCTATAAAAAATGAACATTGAAATCTGAAATAGTAAAGGTAAATTTACGGTAACAAAACTGGTGCAGTGAACCGAGGACTACAGTGCCACATCCCACTGCACAGCCCGCGTACATCCGCCCCACAGCTCACTCACAGCTAAATCCTTTTTCTTGGGGGGCCCACCCCCCAAACTCCACGGCGAAAAGGAGAAACGACCAGGAATTGTTCTAGGGGATTGCCTTCCAAATCCTCAAAATACCCTCAAAAGAATACGGTGATCATTAACATTATTTTTCAGGATTCTATTGAGAGAGCTCTTCATTCTGTGAGCAAGCAGGAGCAAGCTCATACCATCCCTCGAAAAAGCAAGGCAGCCACAGCGAGCCGTTTAGAGTTAGAGGGCGCGTTGTTACACCTACTTACATCCCCAAGCCCGCCCGCCAGATCTTCATTATTTGTTAGGCTCTAGGCATGCGAAGGTAGAATTTTTTGTTAGCGATGCGGGGCACACGTTGGTAGCCCCCACTTAACCTGGATTTTCGCCCCCTAACTCCGAAAGGAAGCCACAGCCATCAACTCTAACACAGTCTAACACTAACGATGGCGTCCGCAGCAGCCATGCTATCGTCACTAATACCGCGACGCTGTCCCACCAGTAGCAGCATCTCCATACGCCTCACGGCAAAGAGGAGCCATTCCGTCCTATCTGTTGCTGCGAGTAACAACTACGCCGCTCTCAAAGCAAGCAGTGATCATGATGTTATACCAAGCATCCGATTGTTCTCCAAATACGCCTCTGTCGACCATTCTGCGGCTTACCAAGAAGCCATGGCCTCATCTCATGGAGTTCAACTCCAGCTAGCTCTCGAGGAGGGGCGAGGAAAAGACGATGCACCATTTGATCCCTTTTCTCAATTTTTGGATGAGATGGGAACCACAGTTGAGAATTTTGAGGATGACGGCGACGAAGGCGAAGGGAACGATGGGGACCAAGAGGAAATTGAAGAAGCGGATTACGAAACGATCGAAGAGTACGACGAGACCGAATCTAACATTGATGATGACGATGATGATTACGATGAAGATGATAGCGGTCCAATCTACACCACCACCGGAGCGCTATACCGTCCTAAATCCGAACAACTCGCCCTTCGTGCTGGATATCCTGCAGGGGGGAAATTTGCAGTAATACATTTGGCGGGATTTCAACACAAGGTGACAGTTGATGATCTCTTGGTAGTGAATAAATTGAAGCCCGTGTCTCTATGGTCAGTGGGGAGTACTCATACAATAAAAAATGAGGATATTTTGCTCATGGCCAATCAGGATAAGACGTTGGTGGGCTTGCCAGGAGTGAAGGGGGGTGAAGTTGATCTCATGGTAGAGGAAATTACAAGGGACAAGACCTTAATCATTTTTAAGAAAAGGAGGAGGAAGAATTCGAGGAGGAGAAATGGGTTCAGGAGGCAGGTTACCTTTTTGAGGGTGTTGGATGTAAGAATGCCTGGGGAAGAGAAAAGTAATGAGAAAGGGATCAATGGAATGGCGGAGGAAGATGTGAGAATTGCTGCTTGAGGTTGCTGTGGGTTAGGGGATGAAAGGGAATTGTTTACCATCGCTGAATCAAAGAAATCAAATGGAGAGGGTGTAATCAAAAAGGTTTTATTGCTTACGCTTCTACAACTTTTCATTTTTTACTTGATATGTTTTCCCAACTTGAGGAATACCTACCTAGTCAATGTTGTTAGAGCTGACAGCCTTTCTTCTTCCTAACACATATGGTATCAGTAAAAGAATAAATACTGCAACAACAGAAGCTATAAGTCATCATTGACAATATGTTTTCCCAACTTGAGGAATACCTAGTCAATGTTGTTAGAGCTGACAGCCTTTCTTCTTCCTAACACATATGGTTGGGGAATAAGGGCGTGGGTTGCAAGAGGATCAAACACAATCAGTAAAAGAATAAATACTGCAACAACAGAAGCTATAAGTCATCATTGACAATAGGTGCTTGATGGCCACGAGATTGCCAGCCCATGCAGTCAGCCGGCCATTAGCATTGCTTTTGGAGAATATTACCAATCTAATGTTTAACTCTTTGTGGAGCCGTGCGGACACAACCATCGAAATCGTATGCAATTCTATGGTAGTCTAAATGTAAATGACCACTACTCACTCAATATTTGTCGCCCATTAACGTTCAAAATACCCTATTACAGTTCAGCTCATGGGCTTTTCAAAAAATGTTGAATGGGGTTTGGTTGCCGAGTTAGTTGTGGGGATCTCTATCTAACTTCCGCAGTACTGCCCCACCTACAAAGCACCTTCATTTTCGTCGATCGACGGCCAATTTTGGCATACATTGACTTTGACAAGGAATACCGAAATGATGCAGTGGGGTTTGACCCTCTGCAGATCAACGAGTGGATTCCCCTTGAAAACATGATTCTCAGCTATAAGTCTAAATTTTATAGAGCCCTAATAATATGCAAGTTATGCCAATTTACCGACTAAAGCACCTACCGGTGTACCTAAACTAGCTTTTGACGCCATCGCCGTGTGTCGGGCCTCAAGATCTTGACTCCACGTGATACCCCGACCCACAAAGAGTTAAATGATCTAGTTCAATCTAGAACATTACTATCATTGTACACAATCCTAGCAGACGTGCCGGGTACCGGCGCCGTCAAAAATCATTACACTGCATACCCCCGCCCATAGGTCTATATGGATGTCATGGGCTCTCTGATCTGGCCGCCGACAGCCTTCTTGGCGGCTGAGAAGTTGAATTTTTATTGTTGCTGTCACCATGTCTTTGTGTTTGTGAGATTGTGCTTCGACTTCGAGTTAAGGTTTATTTTTTTGTGATCATCAATTACTCTCTGGAGAATGGTCCAACATTTGAGTTCAACGTGAAAAATGCATTCCATGCCAATTACAAGATATTGCCCCAATCATCACCTTCTACAGATTGGGACAAAGTAGCATATTGGTGTTTGCATTTCATGCAAGTTATGGACATGTAATGCATGTGCAAGAATAGCATGTTTCACTAACCTATAGATTCTCTAGGTAAATCCAAGACTGAAAACAAATGTGGCAGCTCCTAGGTAGGTACTACCCTGCATCCACACAGGAAAAAGAAGCGCCATGCGGAGAGAGCTGAAATTTCTCATCAAATTATCCACTTCTATGTCTGTGTCAATCATCAAAAATATCAACCATTGGGGACACAGAAAAAGTCCCATTTGCGAGGAATGCGAAACACAAAAGGAAAAAGAGGTTTAGCTTCAACAACGTAGGAGAAACCCCAACAATCAACACTCCAATATGTCGCCTGTGCAACAACAGTACGAGACCGACGTCCTCTTCATGAATCGGCATCACTTTAACCTATGATGCCAGTTTTTTCGATTTGACGACTCTTACTTTCCCCAACACCCCAACCTCGCACGCGCCCAACTGCAATTCCATATTGATCGCCTACCTATGTAGTATGAGGTATAAGTTTTTTCTTTAGCAAATAGATATATCGCTAGCTTACTACCAACGATCTTTGTCACCAAAATAAGAGCTTGCAACAGACTGCCAACAATCAGAATAAATCTAAAGCCTGTCACTTTTATGTATGTCACCTTTCGATGATATGAAGCTACAAGCTTCCAAAAGAAGTGTATTATTTTCAAGTTTAACCTTATTACTTAGGCTTACTACCCATAGCTGCGATATTGCATGTGAAAAATAATGCACAAGATAGGCGCGCCCGCCTTCGCAGGCTATCGTACATAACTCCCGTACAATACAGTACATAATGGTGCAGGAATACAGGTACCTAAGCCTGTCTTTCATCAATGATGGCGAGTGAGAATTCAATACCATGTCATAGCATACGGTATCAACCTTGTCTTTAGAAGAGATTCCACAGCCCAATACAATGCTCACACTTGAGCCCTCTTTTGATTTCTTACTGGGAATCTCAATCGTATAAAGCCTTTGCCTATTTCTACAGTTGACGGAAGCACATGCGGATTATACATTCAACAAGTGCCAGTGGTTTAGTGGTAAAATCCAACGTTGCCATCGTTGGGCCCCGAGTAGTTATCATACTTGCCTTTCACGCAGGATACCGGGGTTCGAGTCCCCGTGGCGGAAGTTTTTGGAAATGTATCTCTGGAAACTTTCATTGCAGACACTTCTGGCATGCCACACAGTGTTTTCCTGTCTTTAACGCCCCCAACACAAATCGCAGCCCACTCATATGAAAGGACGAACCGCACGTGCCTTTTGGGATTGAATTGATTAGGTGTTGTTTGAATTAGCAGGGAGCCTGTTCAAACGGGACTAAATTTATTTGGCCCAAATGCCTATTCTGATACTAAAAACCTAATCTATTACATCCAACTAAGATATGTTGAAAAACATTTCATCAAAAAATTACATTAGGTGAGTCGTTCAGTGCATATTTAGAGGTTGCGTTTTAGCTAGATTATTACTAGTAATACTATGTGGCTGCACCCACAAAGTGGCGTCCTTTGATACTGTGAATACTCACTATATCAATGTACCAGGCCATCAAGGATGGTGACAGTTTTGTGTTTCCAAAAGATTTTGTGAAATGTCCGCACGGGCGGGTAGCTGTGATATTTTTTTGGTTCAGGTGAAATTTTCAGGTAGTAACCGTTTAATGCCCCTCACGGGTTCGGATCACGGCCCATATGTGCCTGACATGGGTTTGAACATCGGCCAATTATTTAGTGCGCGCGTGATTATTTTACGCAAAGATCATATAAACTCGAGTGAGATTTGCGCCTGCACTAAACGTTTTGAACCCACTGTACCCTCTATGAGACCATAAGGTAACATCATTTCCACAGAGCACATAGTGGCAACAAACCTTACTCTGGAATGAAGCAATCAATGCCGAAACCTATCAAACACAGCTGTGCCCTACAAGCGCAGTCGTAGCCACTGCTGCCACAGCCAATCCAACTGCACCTACCTTCAATTGGCTGCCACAGCAGCTTTCAACTGCCAAGGTCTCTTGAGATTGAGAGATGCCATGGGATACTTTAGAGCAAAGATTTGTGTAGACAATGTATTTAACATTGATTATAAATGATTAAACATCAGTTTGCTTATATCTGAATAGTTTCTGCTAATCTTTCAGTTTAGCATGGCGTCCCATCATCTAATGTTAATTACTGTTTCAGTTATATTTAGTTTTGGTATGCAAATTTAACATTCTTATCTTACTGATCTCAGCCAGGATCTCCTGTAGAATGCCCTTGGGCTCGGTTCAAGACTGTACCAAGTTTACAGGTACCAACTCTGTAGCGATCCAGCGCCAGCATGTTTTTCACGAGATCGAAGGTTTTCACGTGATTTCACATTTTTGGTTCGGCCCAATCTAGAGTGAAGCTTGTGGAAATTGGCACCACCCAATCATGGGGTTCCGGTATCCTCTGTCGGCAAAAACCCTGAGTATATAACACAACAGCACTGACAAGGCCAGTCTATTCTTCTACGGCAAAGTTCTGTGCTGTCATCATTTTTTATGACACCAATATCAGCAACACGTTTTGCACAGAGATTATATGTGTGGCCAAATTGCTACCAAATTGGCCGGACGATGGGGGTACCCCCATGAATAGAATCCAATCATCATCTACTCTGAGAGGCTTGGTGCTTGGTCAAAACCCAGAGGTTGGATTTGAATCGTGGCACATAGAGTATAGCCGCAATAGCAAGGCAGATGCATCAGCAAATTATCATCTTGTGCGCTGAAAGATGATAACATTTTAATGAGATTCATAGACACTGGTCTGATTAACCTTGTCCTTTGAAAGTGATGCGCTTTTAGAAGAGCATACACATCTCCAGTCAGAAGACCGTGCCATCTGCCATGACCCCTGATAACCCGGTACAAAACGTACATACATTTTGTTTCCACGAAAAAATCATCTACCGTTTCCGCAAATCCGGTTTATTTGACCATGATTGCCGGTGCACTAGGCCACAAAATTGAATCGGCTGTGGTGACTTAAATCCCTAAACCCTTATACTAAGCCTTTAGGCAATGCATTTTCAATGCATATTGTGCTTTGGATCATTGAAATTGGAGCTCTGAAAGCTGAAATATGCATGCGCTCAGCCCTCTGCTGGGACATTGTTGGTAATTTTGGTAGACGTTGTCCACTGAAATTACTAACAACGCCCTAACAGGTGGGCATGGATTTCTCGGCCGCCAGAGATCCCATGTGCATGATTCCAGGAACTATGTGCGTTAGAAATGCATCCTCTACAAGATTTCTGCATCAGTTATTTCATTTGTTAATACTCTTTTGAAAGCATTAATAGGAAAAAATGTTTGTTTGGAGGCTTTGCTCTGTAGGAGATGATAAGAGACGTTTAAATTTCCGTTGAAGAAAGAAAAGTGATGAAAAGAGTTGGCAGGAATAGCCATTCATAGAACACTTCTTGCCTCCTGACTAAATTTATTTGGTGTGAACACAAAGAAAAGAGTAATTGGGAGTGCTAGGTTCACAGGAACTCATAGAATACCCTCTAGGGTGTCTTGTACTTGGGATCAATGCAAAGAGCAAATCCTTTAATCGACATCCGTGGTAATTGGGATCAGGTGACAGCTTCTCAACAAAAGAATTGAGATTTGAAATATATACGATCTAATTTACAGTAACAAAAACGGCATTGTATGAACTGTGGACTACAGTGCTGGTGTCGAAACCTCCTTTTTTCGATAAAAGGAGGTGCACTAAGATGTGACAGTTGCAAGCCAGCAATGGAATCAGCCAGAATGAAGAAGAAAAAGAGCCCAAAGAGCCAGCCAGAGTACCGCGTACAAAGCAAGCAAGGAGCCAGTCAGAGAGCAGCTCTAACAAAATCAGCAACAAGGCGAGCATGAGAGACAGGCAGAAACAGCGAGCCAGATTTCCATGACTCTACCCTCTCTGCAACTCATCATATTTTTATCTTCTCCTCCTTAACTCTCATTTCAGCAACTCTCCCATTCCCTCTTAAATATCCACCTTGATAGATTACTAATGGATTTGAGAAGATAGGTGTTTTGAAGCTGAGTAATAATTAACTTAAATGTTCTGTTGCAATGCGTGAATACTACTTTTTGCACAAGACATAAGGTATCACAGAATCACTCCTCCAAATCACAACACGGTGGAGGTTTGGTTCAATTTGAACATCAGCATCCTTTGAGAGTAATGGGAATAGAATTATGAACAGTCGTACAGTGACGATGACTTGAAAGCATAGGCCATAGAAGAAAGGCTACAAAGAAGGGACTTTTCGGCGACCCCGTGGGTCTCAGGATCGTAACTCCATTCATTTTGAAGATGAATGGCTATCAATCCAGGCCCATTCTGCAGGAATGGCATCCTGTTTCTCTCCAGGTAGTTCATCTCCTTGCACGTTTTGATCAGACTCGGAAATGTTCTCCTGCTTGAATGACACAGACTTCTCTCCGGTCATCAATGCGCTTCCAGCAACATTTTGATTGTTTTCAGGTATACCATTGGAGGATGTCCCCCTTGGTGCCACAGTTTTTCCTTCTTTGCCTGCTATGGCACTAACATCCAGCTCCTCCCCAGACGCTCGTTCGAATGAAACTCTTTTTGCTCTTGCAGATCCCACTTCTACATCCACAGAAGTTGTCTTGCTTCCGTTCGAGGATGACTCATCCACAGTGGCTTTGCCCTCTTCTGTAACCGGTGATGAATTGGGCACAGACTTCACATACATGCTTCTTCTCCTGATCTCTGCTACAGTCAAGTTGGTAATCGATGCATTCGATACACTTGTGGTACTCTGTCCATTCATTTCTACATCGCTGATTGGCTCAGCTCTATTAGATGATCTGGAAACTTGCTGAGAAATTGCAGATATAGTTGACATCACTGCTTGACTCGGATTTGACTTTGTCCTTGGCAGTACAAAAACAAAGCTGGCAAAGCAGGTTATCCAAAAGATACCGAGTGTGACAAGCAGCCTTTGTTCGCCTTGATAGGTAAGGGCAACATTACTAACCACCAGTAATGATGTGGCAATGACGGCCGTATCGTACATCGATAGAATGATTTGCTTCGATTCGTTGAACTCAGACTGTAAGTTTCTCGTTTTGAAGGCAAGTATACAACCTACTGCAAGCAAACCCCCTTCGTAGATGAGCATTGTGACGAAAAAGGCAGGGGTATCATGTGAGCATATAACCCGATGAGTTATATCTGATCCATTTGTCTCGATGACTTCAGTCTCCTTGCTTGGATCAAAAAATGTGAAGATCAATAAGATGATGGTTTGAAGTGCAACCAACGGAAGAGCCAACTTGACTGTATCGGCATGACTTATTGTTGCAGCCCTAAAAGAATCTGCTGCACCCACAAGCTTGTACATACGATAAGTCTTGGCAAATAGCAGTGACATGGCCATGGCAAAGAAGAAGTGGACAAGCCATTGTCTCAGTAAACAGAGACTGTCAGTATTTGGCCCAAGGAAGGAGAGACACGAAAGGTTCAAAAAGGCACATGAAACAAGGAAGGCACTCAGGAATCGCCAATCACCCAAAATGACAGCTCTTTCCTTCCTGCGTTTGATTAACTGTTCCAAGAGGACGCAACTAATGAACACGCCAAGACACACAATGGCAACAAGGAAGCCAAACAGCTGATCGCCCATGACGATAGTGTCAGATTCCTCAGTTGCAATTGGCATCATGATCATGATCTGCCAACTCAGGTCGGCATCCGGAATGGAGAAAGATTTTACTTGACTTGCGAAGATTGTATCATCGTTCTCAGGTTTGGATGAAATCAGTTGCTCTTCTGGAAAACCTGCATCCTTTTGCCTCGAGAAAGCAGCACGGATGATGGCATCCATTTCAGTTTCAGCCAACTCTCCAGCAGGAACACGGATAGCTTTGCAATCAGATTCGGGGCTTGGGCATGGGATATCTTCGTTCTCTTTCAAAACTTTTCGTACGCCAGTGCTCTCCGTAGATGTGGCAACCACGTAATGAGGCTCAGCCTGTTCAAAAATGGCAATCACGGTAGATGAATCCTTGTAGTTGGCTGTAAGGAAGTTGGATATATCAGTGAATGTGAAGTCAACTGCCAATACCCCCTCAAATACATTTTGACCGAAGTCATTTTTTGTGTAGATTGGAAAAGAAACTTGAATATATTGGAAAAGAATACGCAGAGCATTTGGTTAGTGTAATGCGTGACCATTATGACATCACTGAGGATTGGAAGGGGGGAAAGTATAATATTGGACTTACATGTAATCCCAATTTCAGCAGCGGTAAAGAATGCGTATGGTGGACTCCAATTAGGCACTTGCAATGCCTTTGTTGCAATATACCATCCTCTCCACCTTGGATCATAGTCTCTGCTAATGTACCCCCCTGAAAATACATCATTACAAACTCGGCCCTCCCCACCACAATAGGCATAATCTCCGGATATATTTTTCCTTTGTACCAATATGTCAGTATCAGAGTAATGGCAACTTCCCAACTCATCCAATCCCTTCTTCACAATCTCGCCAGGTGTCTCACTAGGTACACCATGGGAATTGATACAGTGTGTTGACCTCACTACGTATCCCCTCCGCACATCTTCTGTAGACTCCTTGATAGTATAGGATGTGCACCATTTGATCCTTTCTTCACATGCACTTTTCTCCTCCAAGTCGCTACTAATAGCCTCACAATCCCTTTGAGAATCTTCATCAGCACACTTTTCTAACTGACAATCATTTACACATTCTGTATACTTTCCTCCCGCTTTCATCTCACAAGGAAGAGCTTCCCCCGATGTAGCATTCACACAACCCACGTAATGTTTCTGCATATTCTCATAATCCACAGCCACATTGGTACCATCATCAATCAAATATCCAGAATGACCCGGCTCACGATAATTGGCAATCTTACTACTGAACCCATGTCCGGCAAACATGCCATCCTCCAATCCATAGTAGATGCTTTGGAATTCGGGATAGGTTTCCATGAGTGCATCGTTGAGTCGAAAGAAGGCATTGCGGTCGGGGGCACGCAAGTCACGGGGGAAGCCTTTGTTGTCGCGGTAGCGTGATATTTGATGTAGGATGGAGGTTGGGGTTTTCATGAAGCCGGAAACACGTTCTGTATTTATTTTTATTGGTGCATGCAGAATGTGATACGACATGAGACGCAGTATGGTTTGGGACAACATGAAATTTACATCGCAAATAAACGCGCCAACACATCTACAATCTTCTACACCTAGGCACTCACCATGAATTCGTCGACCAACCTCAAAATTGAACTCAGCTCGTAGAGGAGGGACACTGATCAATATCAGCAATAGAGGTGCTGCAAGAAAGGGAAGGGAAGC
>JALLOX010002950.1:0-10128 GCA_036939695.1 Thalassiosira ordinaria
GAATGCTTTGAAGGCCTGAAAGAAGAGAGGTAGACCCTGCCAAAAGGCCGGTCATCCCGAGCTAGACAGATTGGAACGCTCGAAGGACCAGATAAGAAAGGTCACGAAACGAGATCGGAACATGCATCTTTCATTTCGAGTCGGATTTCGGCGCCCTGCGCTTAGGCACTTCAGGGATTCTTCGGCGTCATGGGTTGAACGCTTCGGCACTTCAAACGAAGAACGGCAAGCTCCGATGTAAAACACAAACATTTTTTTGTTAGTGTTTCGAGTCACATTTCCGAGTCTTCGTGGTCTTCGCAATCGAATCAATCGAGTGATGTGGGCTTGCGAAGTAACTTCGAGCTCCAACGATTTTGAGCAAAGAGATGAAAGGCTTGAACGAAAGATCGACCAAAGGAGTGATGGCGAAGAGACTTCTGTTGATACAGCAATGCCATTCGATATGTCGAGATCCGGTGGGGATCTTACTCGACCTCATGATGCTGTTTCAATAGGCACTGAGCTCGCTTCTGGCCTGGAAGTACTTACTCGTTCACGCACAAAAGCCCAACAGGTAAAGGCTGGGATCATTTCCAAACATGCACGTGGGAAGACTCTGTTGGAACGACTCGAGCAGAAGGAACGAGTAGTCCAGGGTTTGTCAATCGAGATCTCTGTCAGTAATATCTTAGCTGTTGCCATGTCTGGAGATGTTGGCGAACTTAATCTTGTGACAGACTGTCAGCAGTACCAGGCTGGACTTCGAAGCCTCGAAGAAGTCTTTCGTCTGAACGATATGCTTTCGATATTCATGGTACCGGAGAGGTTTGACTTGGATGATCCTTCCCAGATCTGTGGTCCCTTTCATAATGTTTTCCACGACCACCATCTTGTTCCTCTCGAGAACGGTATCAATTGGCAACGATGGCTTCGTAAGTATGCATCGTCAATTGACCTCGAGAGCGATAGCTGGGCTGTTAGTATCATGGAGAAGAACATGAGCTCTCAACTCAAGATTCTCGTCCATGATGATTTGTTGGATCTCGATTCAGACGCCCGAGGAGCAGTCACAATGCTCATCGTAATGATCAATCGTATGATCAGCAAGACCGACGAGGTCATTTTGGGACTTTGCAATTGGATTCGTACCTTCGACATTCGTCGTTACGATGATGAGAATGTTACCATTGCAATTGGACAGTGCAAGGCAGTTATTCGAGCCTTGGATGGCGTCAATCTTCCTACCAACACACTTACCAATTTACTGGACGGCTTCTCTCGTGCGTCCACTCCGAAGTTCGTTGCACTTTGCAAGACACTTGCAATGATAATCAGGTCTTCTTTCTTGCGGAAACAAACTCTGTTCGAGCTTGGTATGTCTGACAAGGAGCAGTGTTTCGTGGTGTTTAAGGATCTCGAAAGATGCTTCATCGACGCTACCGTTGGTCAAAAGTGGAATGGAGTTGGACATGATGGAAAAGCTTTCTGTTCTACGTTGACCACCAATGATAATACCGTAACTGCTCGAAGACCGAAATCATCATATGACAAGTGGGCGGCAGACCAGATTTGTCACATCTGTGGCGAGAGAGGTCATATTTCTCAGGAGTGCCCAGAGCGGGAGAACGGAGATACTACTTGTCACAGCAGAGGAGATGATGCTGGCTGCGATGGGCAGCGCAAACGTCGACCTCGGCGTGGAGCACGCGAGCGTCGCTTCAAGGAAGCATACAAGATTGCTCTTGTACTTGAGTCAGCAGTCGACGGGTATGAATCAGATGGGGCCCGCTCAAGCTCTTTCACAACACGTACAGCTCGCTGGATGTGCTCATCGATGGATGACTAGAGACATTGAGTTATTTGTTCCCTGGTACTCCTACATATCAGTTAGCCTGCCAGTTGAGACGATGTACTCTCGAAATATGATCTCCGCTTGGTCTCTACTCAAGAGAAGACTCTACAGCATTCAATTGGTGCTTCAGTGGGTATGGTAATAGGATACCTACAGCTCAAGAGCTACATTGCAGATATATTCTCTGCTAAGCAATGGTTGAGCGATCACGCAATATGCTGTTGCTATCAAAGTGAGAGAATGATGTTTCAGGGGAAGCATCAACATGGGCTTCTTGTAGAGCTATCATACACTCTACAGGGGAAGCTCAACGTATGTACACTTCAAGAGAGCCACACACACAGGCTCCAGGGGAAGCTACATAAATAGGAAAGGCTTTGGGAACCATTGTTCCAGGGGAAGCCATGACACCTTTGTTACTACATTGTTTTTTGTTTTGATTGGCGGAAAAGCATTCTTGGATGTTCAATAATATCTTTTCCGAGGGGAAGTGTAGTAGGTGTACAAAGGTGTACGAAGGTTTGAGTCTTGGGAACTCAGTCAGAACTACAGTAGGTAGTTCTCACAATCTTAGATCTTCAATCAATCGCAACTATAGAGTTACTACAGGAATGGGTCGATCATACCGGCCTCTCTGGAAAGTATACCGGTCAAGTCAACAATGAAGAGAAACCTGACGGCAAGGGAATCATGCGATACGACTTTGGGTTAGTTGCAGAGGGTACTTGGGTCAAGGGAGTACTGAATGATGGTGCTGGTGGCATGACCACCGCAATGGCTGCCGCTGGTAGTGGTATGAACATGGCTGGAGGAGGCCGAATGAGTGTGGCACCTGGCATGAGCGTTGCTGGTGGTGGCATGAGTGTTGTTAGCGGATTAGGCATGATGAGCATCGGGGGCGGAGCCGGAGGCATGATGGGCATGAATCGCTGCTTCCCGCCTACACCTTCCGTGGCTCCAGGTGGGTTTGGCAGTATGATGCAACCTGGAATCAATCCGTATTACAACAACGTGAATCCTGTGAGAATTACAGGAGGAAGCGCTGTTTCTGGGGTGATGAATCACTCTTTTCCAGCAGAGTGGTAGGAGCCCATAGCAAGCCCAGCATCTTACTAGAGCATGTACATAAAGATAGAGTACAATAACAAAGCAAAACCAGCTGAGTTCAGTTTGGGTGAAATATAGATATTAATAATACTTGTTGATTGATTCTACAAAGTGTCGGCTCTGAATGTAGCATATATCTAACAGTTCTTGTGCCAGCTACGGCAAAAGCATCAGTGCTCCGCTCTCTACATGTAAGATGTTATGATTATCCGGACTACAGCTGTTTTTGCATTTCTACACAGCGTACATGGTAGGGTACTTAGACCCTTCTTCATCGTCACGAGAAAACAACCTCTTACCTCTCACCATGCCCATATTCCTATCTTTGAACATTGGAGTATTCGAGATGAATGGTCCAGAGTCACACGATGGAAGTGTCTCCAGTGGAAACGAGGGAGTACTTGGGGTGGCAGTGGCAGTAAAATAGGACGGAGAAAAAATATCGTCTGCGTTTACCGCATGGCTTGCCATTCGCCCATTGTTGGTCTTCCTTCCAACTGAGGGCACTAGTGAGCCACCATGTTTCATTGCGCTCAATGTTGAGGCCGCCATAATAGAGCTCTCTGAGACGAAGCTTTCTGAGACCAGGCTCTCTGAAACCAGTTGCTTCGCTGTATGCCCGTTGACAAAATTCTTCGTGGGAGTAGAGTGAGAGTGAACACCAGTGGTGATAATTTGCTTCTTCTTTGTTGCTCTAACTTTCTTCTGAGAGTCTTCTGTCTTCGGTTTGGGATTGTTGGACCTGTGTGACGTAGTTGACGATGCCATAATTGTCGTCGTTGTTTCGTTATCAATATTTTTCTTACAGGAATGCCAGCGATTCTTCACAGCATTATCGGTACGTCCTGGGAGCGACTCTGCAATCTTCTTCCATTTGTTTCCAAGCTCTTCCTGAAGTCTGCAGATCAATAAGTCTTCCTGGGCTGTCCAATTTCCCTTCTTGATATTAGGATGTAGAATATTGAGCCACCGCTCGCGGCATTGCTTACCACTCCTTCCCGGCATGCTCTCCGCGATTGAACTCCATCGGCAATGTTGTCGTCGTCCACCCCTAGACTCGGCAGCAAGGACGATCCCCGTCAATCTGCCGTCCTCCTGCATGAGGATGTGGGTTAGCAAAGACTTCGCGGTGGAGTCGATCGAATGTGATCTAATCATTATCAAATATACCACTCACCCTCTTTGACCACCTGGTCCCTTGTGTCTTCTTCGGACGATGGCTTTTCAGTCGCGATGACTTGAAAGCTCCCTTTTTTACGGTGCTACTGCTAGTTTTTGCCATTGCTGAATACCACTGTGTAACTGTGATGATGGAAGAATGTGAAAATAATGTTAGTTAGGTCACTGAAACGAACACTGCTTACTTGGCGTGAGGCGCTTGAGTGAGCCCGGCTTGTACTTTATCATTGGTCCGGCTGGCTTGCTTGGTACAATAGTAGGTCTGTGTAGAGACAATTGAGAGGATACCGCAAGGCAAAAGATACCGGCAAGACTTGGGCAAGTTCTACAGCAAGAACAAGAAGAAACGCAAGAAACAAACAAGACACTTCAAGACCCTCTCTCTACTCTTGAAAGGGGCGCGAACTCCTCTGCATGATGCAAAGCATTCTCCTCACTAAGTATTGTAAGTATCGCCATAATATGGCACTATTGTAGTATTTATGAGTCCGACCTCGTACTATTTTTAGGTCTTTTGATAGAGAATAAGGAGGATACCTCAAAATAAGTAGTTAGGCCTGTCTATAGAGGGAGAGTGAAGCAAGAGGATACCGGAAGGCAAACATAAAAGATACCGGCAAGACCAGCAAAATAAAAAAGAACTGTGGTAGAAGAAAAGCAAGTGGCAAGCAAGACATTTCAAGACCCATTCTCCACTCAAGGGCCCTCGATCACCTCGAACTGATCAGTAGATGCAATATCCGTACTTATTGTATTGCATTTTTCTCATGGATCCATCTGAATACAACTGCAAGAGCTCAACTATTATGATGTAGGCAGTAGCACCTTGGCACAATCGAGAATTTTTACCATAGATTAATTGAAGTGCCCTATTCAAACGCGGGTGGCTTCGACCAGGGTTTCAGTTCCAAATATTTTTCTTCCTCCGTAACGGAAGCAGCCTTCCAATCATTTCTGAACAGCAAAACGGGTCTTTGCCATCTATCCTGCACAATCATAATGCCAAAAAGCTTACCATCCGCATCTGCCTTGTCCACGGCATCCCAACCACCATCTGCCCATCGAGCAAGAGTGTATCCAATAGGCTCCAAATCACTGTCAACATTGTATTCTGATTTAAGACGTGCTTGCACTACCTCAAACTGCAGTTGACCAACTGCTGCAAGTATGAGAGGTCCACCTCCATCGTCATTACGTTGACGGAGAGCTTGTACAGCTCCCTCCGCCAATAGCTGATCAATGCCCTTACTGAATGATTTGTAGGTTGAAGGGTTAGGGTTGCGAATGTAAGCAAACATCTCTGGCGAAAAGGAAGGGATGCCTGGAAATGCTATCTTTTCGTTTCCAGTGAACAAAGTATCCCTTAATAAATGCAAGAAGTTGTCAAGTTAGATTCAAGATAACGAGGAGCAGAAGAATGGACTGGAGATTTCAACCTACCCAATGGCGAAGTTGCCAGGATTGTTTATTCCAATAACATCTCCTGGATAAGCAACTTCCACCGATTCTCTATCAGATCCAAATAAAGTCTGTGCCTGAGCAAGATTGTATTTCTTGCCAGGCTTTGAACGAGAATGGCCTACTTTCATCCCCTTCTGAAAAGACCCCGAAACAATACGAACGTAAGCCAAACGGTCCCTATGCTTTGGATCAAGATTAGCCTGAGTTTTGAATACAAAGCCAGAGAACTCCCTATGTTCAGGAGCAATCAATTCATCTGGTTCATCATCACTGCTGTTGGTACTACTTTCCTTCGCCTTCTTCCCCTTTCCTTCCTCCTTAATTTTTGCCATCCTACCACTAGGCTTGGTGCCCATGGCACAAAATTTGTCTAGAAATAATTGGACCCCAAAGTTGGTCATCGCACTTCCAAAGAACAGAGGACTTTGTTCTCCCGCCATCACCCGGTCCATATCCAGGGGGGCAATCAACTCCTCCAACAATTCTTGATCTTCCAACAATTTGTCAAACAACTCCTCATCATCAATGCGTTCTTTGAGCGTTTCCAGGTCATCCATGGACACCTGCTCCACCTCAGCTTTGCTCTTCCTATCACCACGATCGAATAAATGAACTACATTTTCCATCCTATCAAGAACACCCTTGAACCTTTCTCCGTCACCGATAGGCCAAAGTATTGGATACGTTTCCAATCCGAACTCTTGCTCAATCTGGTCCATAATCTCGTAGGGAGACATTGCGGGACGGTCCATCTTATTAACGAATGTAAATAGAGGTAGTTGACGCATACGGCATACCTCGAATAGTTTGCGTGTTTGAGGTTCTAATCCCTTCGCAGCATCGAGAAGCATGACTGCATTATCAGCAGCAGCGAGGGCGCTGAAAAATAATTCAGTTAGGTGCAACATCTTATCATGCGCTAATAATTAAAGAAAATGCACAATCACTCACCGATATGTATCTTCGGAGAAGTCCTGGTGACCAGGCGTATCAAGAATATTGACATGAAGTTTGTTGTAATCAAATGACATAACTGTTGCACTGTTTTGTTGACGCGTAGAATATTGGTAGGAGAACGGTTTAGCGGTCCGAATAAATTGCAATATTTTCATACCATTGAGTATTATTTTCATCACATGCAATTTCGCATAACAGCAGTACTCTCACCTAATACTGATGCCCCTGGCCTTCTCCATCTCCATGAAATCAGATTGTGTAGCTCTCTGCTCGCCCTTCATCCTAACTGCTCCAGCCTGTTGCAATGCCCCTCCATAGAGAAGAAGCTTTTCAGTCATGGTGGTTTTACCTGAAAGAAAATTGGCGCTGAGAATATCATCTCTGCATGAAAAAAGAACGAGACATATAATTTATGACGCGACAGCTCACCTGAGTCAGGATGAGAAATAATTGCAAGGTTGCGACGCCTCTCGATCTCATCCAGTGGCGCGACGAACGATTCATTAATGATAGCAGCGGACTCCTCGGTGGTGGAAGAAAGATACGTTCTTGAAGGAATGATGGCATGGGAGGCCGGAGCTAGGAATGCTGTTGCATTTTGAATGAGGAACGGCGTCAGCAACAGTAGTAGCGAGCGCTTCATCGTCAGATGTGCCATGTCTAGGAATTTTCGATATTGGTATTGGGCCTTGCAGTTTCGGCAGATATGAGGCCAAGAGATCGGGAGGGTCGGCCTGTACCTGTACTACTGCTGGATAAAGAGCTTTCCGCCGTTGCCGATGCAGGATCAAAATGAAGGTGAAGGTGGCAGGGTGGCAGCGCTACATACATACACAGAAAACAGGGCGGGGTGGTTGTGATCGTGATGTGGTTTGTTGTTGTTTTCAAAGAACAAACACAGAGAAACACAAACAAAAAAGAGAGCAGAACACGTCACATCGTCTGTCATCTCCTCATAGAATAACCATCAGTAGCTTCCACGTGGAGGAATGCAGAAGAAGTATAAATATGGTGCGCAGCAGCTGCAAGCCTTGAAAAAATTGACCCCGCTTGATGAAAACAAAATGATAAATTCTGGGGCGGCTTAACGCCAATCAGACACCTCCGTCATATATGACGGACGTATAGAGACCTCCGTCATATATGACGGAGGTCTGAGTACCGCTTGAAGTATCTCCCCTAAGTGACCCCCCACACCATCTGGAGCTTCTACGAGTAGATTCGCCGCCCCCAAAAACCTCATAGTGCATACTTAGATCATACAATTCCATAGGGTCCCGGCCTCATAGTGTCGATTTACCACTTTATCGGGGTGGTTGTCTCTTCAAGTTCCTGAGCCTCCAAATTATCGGTCGCAGATCAAAATTTTGTGTTTTGTGGGAATACTACGTACTACCTATCAGCGCCCCCAAGGTGTCGACCGGGGACGTGTCCCGATTTTTAGACTCCGTCATACGTACAATCGATCGCCCAGGTGTAACCCACACGTGTACTCCAGCTCCCTCACCCACAACTATCGTAGCAAAATACGTACAATCGATCGCCCGGGAATGACTCGTTCCCATACACTACCTTCCCTTCCCGATCACCGATCATACTATTGTACTCCGAGTATCCAAGTGGTCTCGCTGATCGTTGATCAAATATCGATCAAGGCTGATCAATCGATCACATCGCATGTCCTATCCCACTTTGACAACCATATCGGCATTTGGACATGGGATTACTCTCACTAGACTGTCCCTGGACACACACTGATGTCACATTATCCCTGCCAAACAATCTGACCATTGATCGTATCAAATCAATCGTATCAGTCAATGATATCCCATTTCTGGTTGCAATCAATTCTCTTGCCCGCTGTCTCATCGCCATGATAATGATGTGTATTTGCTGCCAAACACATGGATGATTGACTATGTCATATCAATCGTATCAGATCAGATCAAATTGCATCAATAATCAATCCCATGTCCAAATGGAGAATTTATTGTGCCACAGGTAAATAATGATGCCAAGTGGACATGGGACTACTCTTGCGCTGGCAGCAGAGGTTCTGTGGCAAGGACAGTGTGATCTCCGATTACCGCGGCCGAGGTAGCCCCAGACGGCGCGTTGGTACGTGCGGTAGAGCTTCTTGCTAGCGGTGCTTGGATCGGTGCCAGCGGCGATGTTGTTCGCAGCGCTGCGAATCATTCCTTCGAATGTAATGGCATCGCAGGGATCGCTGTGGCAGTGAGGGCAGGACATGGTGTAGCGGCTTGGTTCTACTGCGGTGATTGAAGGTATTGGTGCAAAATGAGGGATGAGGGAACATGGTGTCGCGGATGCAAGATCTGACGAAGCCCAGTTGTCTTTATGTCTCGGTAATGTTGGGAGAATTGGACAAGCGCGGGAATATACAATAAAAAAAGTCAGCTGAGCAGGATTCTTGAAGACGATCGGACAGATTTTATTGCGAATTTAATGCAGACCTCAGTCGTATTTGACGGAAGTTTGAAGTAGGACTGCATAGAAAATGACGGAGGTTTGACCTTCTATTTGCGGTTGGTTGATTGGCATTAAGATTAAGGGTGGTAGGAACCATTTATTTATTTGTCTTGCTTTTTTGCCCTTCCTCCGCGGTGGGTGGTCACTGTAGATGTATCGAATTCCTATGTACGAATTATTTTTTGGCTCAATAACCGAAGAGGGGTTCCGCTCTCGTCCTCTTCTCATTGTTTTTGACATTTCCATCAACCATCCACCACGATGAACACCGTGCATCCGGCTCGAAATAACACTGACCGTGGCCGTCCACCAGCAGTAGGCCCCCTTCAACCTAGCTTCAAATTGGCACGTGAAAGCAGTATAATTATAACATCTATCGCCATTGATCGATCATTTGAAGTGATAGATACCGTAATTATACTACTTTCGGGGATTTACAACGTCAAAATTAATGGCAAGGACATCAGCGGCGACAAAAATGGGCTCGATTTTGATGACATCGGTCTCAGACACCCAAAAAGGGCATGGATGGTCTTGGGGGTGTCTTGGGTAGCCGCTGATGATGTGCGATGGGGGATATGGCATTCATAGTTGCCCAAAACCTGCTCCGTCTGCCGTCTGCCGACCATTGCGCGGCGGATCCTCCATAGTCATTGGTAGATGATAGAGGTTGTTTATGATCGGGTGATCTTGATATCATCTTCTCCTTTGGGTTTACGGTACTCAGAAATAAGCAATGGTGGTCTTTTAGATAAAAAACCTACCATAGTCTCTTAGATAGATAAACTGTCTTGGGTACTTTAAAGTACTGTATTCTTAATTCTTAAGCTACCTCGGACAGATTAGTGGATTTCTACGCATTTACCAGATTTCTAATGGTTGGTTCCACCCTTAATTGCCATTTTTTATCTGATCTGAATAGTGGCATTTTAGTAGAGAGCTCTCTGTAGCGCTTAATCAGCCTTCTAGGATACCTCGAGATACAGTTGTTGGAATAAGAATAGACACATCACATCACCTCTGCGGGAATCAATTTCTTTCCCTCGGCAGTCCTTAGGAATTGAAACTGGCTGACCATTTCAATTCAGTATTGTGTCTGG
>JALLOX010002970.1:0-15845 GCA_036939695.1 Thalassiosira ordinaria
GGTGCACCTGCAGAAATAACGGGTACAATTGTACCCATTAGGATCTGGTGGGGGGCTAAGCCAACGAGGTCTAAGCAAAATTATATGATTAAAATTTTTGGTATTTTCAGCAGAAAATTATAAAGCAATTATTTTTATTATTTCCTATATTCTTAAAAATATACACGTGTAATCTTTAATGTCACTCATGACGTTTAAATTTTAGTATATTTTTGTATGAATGGAATACGTTAGACTCATTTTATAATTTCACTTTATAATTTTTCCATACTGGATATAATTTTACCCAGGCTTAGAGACTTCTGAATAAACGTCTGCAGAATGAGATCACCGACAGATCAGTGAGATTGAGGCGAGACTAGAGAGTAGAGAGCCGAGACTGGTCCTGCCTGGTCCCTGCCCCTGTCCAAACCTGTGGCGAGCTGGGCAAGAACAACAGCCTGCTATGATGTGCCATGGTCAATGGTTAGTTGGTTTGGGACGGCTGGGCGGGCGAGAGGAGTGGTGCCTTCCTGCCGCCTTCGCCACGCCCATAGACTTCGCAGAAGGCGGAAGGCAAGGGCAGGCCATGGCAATGATGATTAGCAGTTTGTGGTGGAAGACGAGCCACAATTATCTGATGCAATTTGATCACATTAATTTCATTTTGGGTCAACCGCAAAGTGAAATCAAGCCAACAATTACCATCAGAAGGTGTTCTCTTGACCAGTATCCTCCTCATCTATCCACCGACTCCACCTCATCATCTAATCATGAAAGTCTCGTCCGTCGCTCTTATTGCCGCTCTTGGCATTGACATTGCTATTCGTCAAGGCGGTGCCCTTGCCGCGACTATCGGCTGCTACCCTCGCTACAGCAGCGGCGCGACGTACACCCCCGGCGCCATGGTCTCCTACACGCGCACCGTGACAACGACGGAGAGCTGCACGGCCAATACCGCCGGCTGCCCCTCCAGCGGCAGGAGGGAGGTCACGGCCAACATCCGTGAGAACTACGAGTGCACGAGCGACGTGTGGTGCCCGAACAGTGGCTACGCGCCCGGTACCGTCTATGAGGGGCAAGCTTGGACACGAAAGGAGAAGTGTGATGTAAGTTTTATATTTGTTTTTGATATTATGGCGGCGCTGCGGAAGTATTTGCATCCATGATCGCGCTTGATACTCGGCTCGTTTCTTGCTCTTTTGAGGAATGGATGGCTGCTGGTCGAGCGCGAGCATTTACTGGCCTTTGGCGCTATGTGACTCTTGATACTCGGCTTGTTTATTTCTTGCTCTTTGAGGAATGGCTGGTGGAGCGCGAGCATTTATACTGGCCTTTAATTCTTCAAAGTCGGACCGGGTGGCAGAAGGCAAGTTGTATCTCAGACAGAGGAATCAGCCACGTATTTCTTGACTTTAGATTCAATACTCTTCGTTCTTTATTTTGAAGTCTGCCAATGGAGTCGATGAATACATTAGCTGGCGCATTTTACTATTTATTCGTCAGTAAGTCTCTTCAGAGCGGACCGATGTTAGCGAAGGCAAGGTCACATGTCTTTCGGATTGCCAAATGAAGGGGCATCTTGTCCGGCCCATGTCCCATTTTGATGTTCTAGTCTCTCGCTCTGCCTTGTGTTTACTGTTGATTCTCAAATATATAATATACATATCTGAGGACGTTAGAGCTTTATGAGGCCGCATATCTTGTTCAGCTCTCACATGTCGACTTCCTATCTCTCTCTACCTCAATCCACAGCCAAGTGAGCCGACTCCCGATCCAATCGTCCCCAAAGAATGGGATCAAGGCGGCTGCCCCGCCGCCTACGCAGCTGGAGCTGACTACGAAGAGGGCGATGCGGTGAGCGTTCAGCTCGGCTCGTACAAGATGGTATACACTTGCGCGGCCCATCCCAACAGTCTATTCTGTGGAAAGGCAAGCTTCGACCCAGGCACCTCCCTCTACTGGGAGAAGGCCTGGGTGCAACAAGGTAGCTGTAGCGGAAGTTTGGTCCCGACCGTCTCTCCCGCCTTTGACGACCTTCAAGATCAAGGTGGCTGTCCCGAGGAATATGCTCCCGGCTCCGAATATGATGAAATGGACAAGGTCTCTGTGGATAGCTTTATCTATCAATGCAAAGCCTATCCAGAAAGTGGCTTTTGCAAGCAGGCGGGCTACGAACCTGGCAACACGGTTAATGACAACTGGAAGATGGCTTGGGACCTTCTCGGTTTCTGTGATGGCACCATTGCTCCGACAACCTCTCCTGCCTTTAACGTTTTCGAAGACATGGGCGCGTGCCCTGATAAATGGGAGGCACGAGCCTTTCCTTTGGGCACTGAAAAAGATGCTTACCAAGAGGGTGATAAGATAACTGTTAATGGCATTGTCTTCCAGTGCCGTGCTTGGCCTCTCTCCGGGTGAGTACTCATATCAATTCTGTATCCATTCATTGATAAAGAAAGACATTCCATAGAAGTAATGAGTGACATAATATCTTTCCACCTTCTATTACACAGAAATTGTGGCCAGGCTGGATATGTTCCCTTCAACGAGGATGCCTCCACCCCTGGTGCCTGGAAAGATGCCTGGACAGTTGCTGGTTTCTGCAACAGCAGTATGGGCCCCACCGCCTCCCCAAGTTTTGACTTGGATGGGAGCATTGGAGGATGTCCCGATGAATGGATCTCTGGAGGAGGCGAGGGCGGTTACAGTGAAGGAGATATGGTTGCCGTGACAATATCCATGGATCCAGAGAGGAAAGTTGCTTATCGTTGCAAGGTAAGTTTGTTCAGATCAAAGGCTGAATTTTGCAACAAAAAATACACGAGTCAGTTCTCTCATTGATATTTTCCTCTTACCTTTGTGGATTATCTTTTATCTCTGATCTGGTATCAAGGCTTGGCCATATGATGGACATTGCGGTCAGCACTCTCCTACCGAGTTGGGAGGAGATTTAGGATGGCAATATGCCGGTAGCTGCGACGGCTCCATTGGACCCACCATGTCGCCCGTATTCGAATCCCTCACGGAAATTGGAAATGGATGCCCTGCTGAGCACGATAGCGCCGTGGACTACAAGTCCGGCGATCAAGTGGCAGTTGTTATTTCTGATGCTACCGATGGTGCCCTTCCAGAGCGCACCTTGGTCTATGAGTGCAAGAGTGACATCCACCTTTCCAAGTATTGTGCAAATCAGGCTTCCATTTATTCTCCAGGTGACACATTTGGATACCTGGGATGGAACTTGAAGGGTTACTGTGATGGGACCCTCGCTCCAACGGTTGCGCCTACTGCATACAATGGTTTGCCAGGAGTTTGTACCTACAACAAGTGCACAACGAGTGGCTGCTCTCCAGGAAGTTCAGGATGCTCCTGTGGCGCCAATGCGCCATCTGGATCATATTGCACGAAGACCGCATGTGATGATGTTGATGTGAGGCCTTGTTCGGGCACCAACTTTGATGAGGGAGATGTGTGCCGCATTGGTAACCTTCGGTATAAATGCAAAAGCTACCCATTTAGTGGTTGGTGTTCCGAGGAGACATACCGGCCAATGATCAATGTAAACAAAATGTGGCCAAGAGCGTGGGTGAGGGATGGAATCTGCCCTCCCAATCCTCCTACGAGTGCACCCACAAACGCACCAACGACCCCTGAGCCTACGAATGCGCCAACAACCCCTGAGCCTACGAATGCGCCAACGACGGCGAAACCAACAAATGCGCCCACAAATGTACCCACAACGGCCCCAACAAATGCACCAACCACCCCTGAGCCTACCCATACCAAATGGTGAGCATTGAATCAGTCTTGTTCTTTACAAACAACAAGAGTGATTCTTGACAAAAAGTAAAATGTACTGACTGCACCACTTTTCTCTTACATCTTCTCTCATCCCAAAAGTTCCCAAGGTACAAGATGCTGTTACGGTGTCAGTAAGTGTACTGGAATGAATAAGTGATGAATGAAGAAGATCTCCCTTCTAAAAACTTGTCTTTTATGTAATAAATTTCATTCACAGACCAGGATAATATCGGTGCCGGATCTTGGTTAGTTTTCATCAAACAGTAGTAGAAGATGCAAAGTACTGCAGTCGTTGTCTCTCATTTTGATATCCTCTTTTGGCCCTTATCTTTTTCTGGATGCAAAAGCAATGGAGATCATACTTGTAGCTCTTTAGGTAAGGTGTTTGCACTAAATTATCATGAATGCAGTTTCAACTCTAATGTTTGACTCTCTTCATCACAACACAGTTGGAACTGTTGGAATTGGGTCGTGGTTAGTCTTAACAACCAGGTCCAAGTTTGCATTTGATGTTCTGTATCATTGTTGTCTCATTTAATCATTGCTGTCTTTTTGTGTCTGACTAAAGTACAAACGGTGGGAGTGTCTGTCTCAGAGCTGGTAAGTTCACTACAAATACGTTATATGCACTACCATTACTACCATTTTAATCTTATTTCTCTGGGTTTCTTCATCACAGGTTTCTCCGGTGGCAATGTAGATATTGGGGATGGGGCATGGTCAGTCTTCAGTGGCAAGTTTGCATTTTATGTTTCGTCTAATTGTTGTCTCATTTATTCATTGTCGTCTTTTTGTGTCTTGTCTTCGATTGGTACAAAAGCACTGAACAAGGAGCCTGTTGGGAAGCTGGTGAGTTGACACAAATACCAGATGTATGCATTGTATATTATGGTTGTAGTTATCTAATGGATCTCCCCCGAAAAACACAGGCAGGAATGGCGGAAATGCTGTTGTGGGAAATGGGTCATGGTAAGTATTCTCAACCAGTTGCGAGTTGCATTTGATCTTTTTTATCATCATGTTCTCATATTATGTTGTTGTAATTATTGTGTCTTGTCTTTGTTTGGATACAAAAGCAATGGTTTCAACTCCTGTAATGGTGCTGGTGAGTTGAATGCATAACAACATGTTCGCACTGAATATTATATTCGTAGTTCTCTAATTATTCTGGCTCTCAACAAAAAAAACAGGTAAATATTCTGGAAATGCAGTCGTGGAAAGTGGGTCGTGGTTAGTCTTCCCAACAAGTTGCAAGTTGCATTTGATCTTTTACCATGGTTGTCTCATTTATTAATTGTCGTCTTTGATTGTCTACAAAAGCAATGCAAGTTATGCCTGTGAAGGTAATCTTGGTAAGTTGACTACAATATAACTAAAACATGATTGCACTTTTATCTAATGTTTGATTTGTGTCATCACATTTTACAGGTCACGCAATTGGTGGATCTGCGACTATTGGGAGTAATTCGTGGTTAGTCTTCTTCAACCAATTGCAAGTTTGCATTGGATAATTTGGATGATTGTATTGTCTCATGTATTCATTGCCATCTTGTCTTTGATTGGATACAAAAGCAATGGTGACAATGCCTGTCAAAATGCTGGTGAGTTGACTACAAATATGTGGTGTATGCAATTAAACATGATTGCAGTTACCTAATTTTTGACTTGCTTCATCACAACACATGTACGGCTGTANGTGTATGCAATTAAACATGATTGCAGTTACCTAATTTTTGACTTGCTTCATCACAACACATGCACGGCTGTAGGAAATAATGTATCTATTGGGAGTGGGTCATGGTACGCTAACTTGTTACAAATTTGAATCAAACCTTTTGACTACCTCTAATAATATTGTCTGCATGCAAAATTTCTTCACAGCAATGCTTACCGAGCCTGCTACGGGGCCGCAAGTGAGTATTTTAATTGAACTGTATATTCAATCACTGGCATTGTTAAATATACGCTAACAGATTAGGGTTGACTTAATATCTCTTCCACAGACATTGCTGCAAATTCTTGCAACGACCCTTGTGAATGCCATAGTGGTGGACTAACTGTCTACAACGGAAGTAATTGTGTTGCGCCATAATTCCTCCAAACAGGGGCTGTATTGTTTATACAGTTTGTGCCTTTGATTGCCATGCACAAATAAAAGGGGTAAGAATCATTCCAAAGAAGAGTTAGTCACGAAAGAACAAGATTAGAATTGATTTAGATTTGTTGTAAGAAAGAAAAAGTAAATGGTCAAAAGTTTTTGTAGTAGACGTTCATGTCCAGTAACTTTGAGTAATGAAGAATATCAAGGTGCACAGTATCTTCTCTAAATCTAAAGAGGGTAATCACATCTCACCATTACGAGCTAAATAGCATCTTTACAATATTATCATTCTTTTGCTGCGCTGTTGTCGTAGATTCATTGTTGTTCTTCATATAACTCAATTGCTACCACGAGTTTTTGTATTCGTTGTACCATTAGTATGGTATTACCTTTGGATTACTGACGCATCTATCTCCTCACATATTATTGTTGTGTGTGCCTTAATTAGAACTTGTCTTCTCTTCATTGTGCCTTTTGCCATCCTCGTCGCTGGTTCTTCAACGCATCATTGTCTTTGATGGTTTTGTCAGTATGGCCTGATAATTGATATTGCAGTCGATATGAAAGAAGGAGAAGGAAGCGAAGATGACGATGGCGTTATTATTGGCATTACTTGAGAAAGTGATGAGTTGCTGTTGTTACATGTGCGACAAAGGTTTTCATCCGAGGATATATAATGTCATGATAATTTTGTTGCTAATTTGTTGTGTTACTGTTGGGTATCGCTCCCGTTTGTACAAACGTTCTCAACGAGTGTGTTGTCATTGGCGTACGTAGTCTTGATTTGATAAGGAGTTGGTATTCCATGCCTTATTGCCGTTCATTCTTTGAGCAACGATCAAGGGTTGAAATTCCTCTACTGTCTCATTTGGTATCATTGCCATGCGAGGAGTGGGATGAGACGAATGATATATTTAAATTGGTAGCGCCACTCACGGACCTCTCATCTTTCTGGCGCGTCTCTCCGAGAGACGACTTCCAATCGCTGATATATATAGATGTCGAAGATGGCCGCCATATATATATGTTCCTCATTTTCATTTGATCTCCCAGCATACGAGAGAGCTCGTCTCTTATCAAATTCTCTATCCACATACGAAAGAAGTTGATTAGCTATGCTCTGATCTGGTTCGTACAGCAATGATAGGCAGCTTGCGTCGAAAAAAAGAGCTTGTATTCCTATAATATTCCCATCGTTTGACACAATCGTGGTGCGACAACCTCATCGTTGAGGCTATGGTTGATGTTGATGTAGATGTCGATGTAGATCGATATCGATATCGATAAGTGTCATTATATATCGTACAAAGAGGAAGACTATGGGCCAACAAAGAGCTTCACCGGTCCCCTGTGCCAACCGCCTCGTATGTAGTATTATGTCAAAGCAAGTGTCAAAGCCACACAGATTGTGTATTCAATCGGCAGCAAGTTTGATTTAGTCGTCTTCCGTAGTGCTGGCAACATTTTCGTGTTCTGACTCAACGTCCAATTATACTACGGGATCCTACGTACAATCTCAATTCCAACGCATTTATCAGTCGAAACAGCAGAAACAAGTTGTAAAATAAGTTTGATGCCGATGTTTTTCGCTGTCACAAACTTCTTGATTGAGATTGAGCGAGCCATTCAGATCTCTTCTTCTTCTCCCTCATCACATCACACATCATTATTGGGTTTCATTCATTCATATTCATACGATACCATCGATCTTGCTGCAAGCTTTGAAAAGGTTACAAAGAGAGATAGAGAGAGAGACATCCAATTAATCATGCGTGTCTTTCAACTCGTGGGTCCCCTCCTCATGGCGGCGGTCCTCGAGAGCAGAGGCAGTCTTGCTGACACCATCGTGAATAGTGTCGGTGATGATGGCAGCAGCCTCTCCTGCAGCAGCAGCAACAGCAGTAGTCTAGACGATGCAACATCCTCCTCCTCCTCCTCCTGCACAACCTCCAACGAAAACACCCCCTTCGAAATCCCACCCAACTCATCCATCACCGATTTTCTCTCCCCCCACATTCTCCACAATCCATCCACACTCGCCTCCATCAAACGCAACCTCATGGCAGGCAAACTCATTGTATTACGCAATGCCTTCAAAGCCGAATTCGCCGAGCACGTATGGTCTCAACTAGCCTCCTCCGAAAACAAATGGGAACGTGGTCAATATTTTCATACTTCGGGCTCTGCCTACATTTCCTTGAAACCACTCGAGAAGGAAAATAATCCCACCTCTAACAACAACTCTACTACTTTGGAAGGCATGATCCAAAAGATCAAGACGGAAGGCAAAAAAACAAGATATCAAAACCGTCACAAAAAATTCGAACCCGACAACGATGGACACAATACACGCAAAAAGGAACTCAAGTATCTACACCATCGCGAAGAGGCCATGGTACAAATTGTTCAAGTCTTTAATAACACGGCCACGAGAAAGTTTATGAATACCATTAGTGAACGAAGTTGTAGTGGCAAGACGGTATTTTTACCGACAGAGTATGGTAGGGGAGATTATAGTGCGCCTCATACGGATTTTCGGGATTTGAGGAGTGTGGATTTTGTTTGGAATTTGAGTAAGGAGTGGGAGCCGGAGTGGGGGTGAGTTTTTTTGTTTTTTGTTACATATGGAGTTTTGCAAGATATATATGCTATGCACATTACATGTTAGACTTGAAAAATGGCTCTTTCTCACAAACAGAATTTTGTATTATAATTATTATTTACCACTTCTTTTATTCAGAGGAGCATTCTACTGGGCCAATGCCAAAACCATCCAAGAGGGCACTTTCCATTCCACATTCAACACTCTAATCCTCTTCCTACCCACCATGATATCCTCCCACTACGTCACGCCCATTCGACACTTTGCCCAAGGACGTCGACTATCCTTCAATGGCAAGTTCCACGCAAATCTGGGAGATGTCATTGATAACATTCCGCAAAATGAAACTCTCGAGAGTATCTATGGCAAGAAGCAAGAGGATCACATTCGTTTGACTACGGATGATGCACTTTGGATTGCTCATGATTTGGATGTTGACAAGTATACGGAAGATGAGGAAAGAAGAAGGAAGTTGAGAGAGCTGGGCAAGAGTTTGAATGAGACGTACTTGTATGTGGAGGATGAGGGTGCCTTTGTTGTTAGTTGGGATGAGGAGGACGAGGAGGAGGAAGACAACAATGATGAGGGCAAAGAAGATGTTGGTGAAGAAACAAAAGAGGAAGATACATCATCTGAAATGATTGATGTATCAGAAAAGAGTGATATTCAGAATATCAGCATCACTTCCCAGTCATCCATCATGGATTTTCTCGACCCATCCATTCTCGAGGATACAGAGCTACTTTCTAAAATTCGGACCAATCTACGCAAGGGAAAGCTTGTTGTCATTCGTGAAGCCTTTACACCAGAATTTGCAGAGTATGCATGGAGACAAATGGATCGGGATGATTTAGTTTGGGAATCCAATGATGATGATGATGATGCGCATAGTATGGATAGACCTATTGGTCCAGTAAAATCATTTCAATCTCCAGAGCTCAATAGTGTTCTTGACCTCTTTCAGCATGACAAGACGGTTGAGTTTCTAGAGTCCATTACGGGTTGTTCCTGTGGAGGCAAGGAGAGGTCTGCCAATGTGGGTTGGTTCAAGGAAGGGTCATCGTATCCTGTTCAAAGTGGCCATAAGAATTTGGATACGGTCAATTTGGTATGGGATCTTGCAAAAGATTGGGTGAGTAAGATTGATTGAATTATATTGCCTTGAATCACTACACTACATTTATTGGATATGTTCCCTCAACATACACATCACTTTCTATGCAAAATCGAAAGGATCCCACCTACGGAGGCTCATTCTACTGGTTTCCATCTTTGACATTGAACGGAGGGTACAATCAACGAACCTTTAACACGCTAATGCTTTTCTTACCCACTCCATCCTCCATCCATGCCGTTACACCCGTGGCATGGTGGGCGGAAAGCAAGTTGTTCAATATCCATGCAAAGTACAGTAGCACGGGCAAAGATTTCCAGTCTGCGGTGGAAAGTGGTCGTCTTGAAGAATGCTTTGTAAAGGAAGAGGATTATATTGATCTGACGGAGGCACATGCCAAATGGATCGTTCATACGATGAAAGTGGATGAGATGGCAAAGGGTGATCCTGTGCGAAGGGAAAGGTTGTTGGAGTTGAAGGAGAATGTTGCGACAAAGTATTTGTACCCTCGATCGGATATGACGTTTGTGGTTGAGTCGGATGTTGTGGAGGAGAGTTTTTAGGCGCTTTTTTCGAGATTGCATTGATTTTGATTTTGGCTAGTGAAGATATATAATGAAACTAAGGAATAATGTTGAAGAGGTTACCTATCCTTTCTTTTATTATTGTAGTTCAGAATTAAAGCAAATATGAAAGGCCAGAGGTGATATAAGACTTGTACCTAGAACCTTAGATTAGGTTGTTGTAGCTTTGCAGATAAATAATGATAATACTGTGAATAATATATTGCGACGTTATGATCTACAAATAGTAGCAGTAAAGTAGTGAAAAGTTGCTGTTGCATCATGATCTACAAGGGGGCACCATACAAAATTATCAACTCGACCAAATCGAATGAATCCTAGCCCATTAGAACCGCCTCTCTCTCCTCTCTCCATTTAGCCCATCAAAAGCCTCCAAATACCCTCCATTAAATCACAATCATCAAAAAATTGCCATGATGCTAAACTAGAGAGGAGGTCATTTCGATATCACATGCACCAAAATGGCTGCCGAGACGCCCGTTGAAAAGCTGTCAGCAAGCTCTAAAAGAAGACGATTCAAAAATGAACAACAACGACAAAAGCAGCAACAGCAACGATGCAACCATTCCCAAGACCGCAATTTGAAAATAGAAACAGAGCTTGTCCCTTCGGGACTCGCCAACAATGAACGAATGACAATGTCAATAATGACTATGTGACAACTCACACACTCCTTGTCCGCCTGCTATGCTTGTCCTCCTACCCCATCATCATCATTGGCTGCTTGTCGCCGTAGCCTATCGACTCCTCCTCCTCCCGTTGCATTGCAGTTCTGTGATGACAGCAATTGTCTCGTCATCGTCGGCTATCGCCTCCTCTGACTCGTTGATGATGAGTGGCACCGGCAACGTCACCTTAGTTCGGACCTCCGGTCCTCACCGTTGTTCCACAGTTCGTCTTTTTGGTCCAGTAGTTGGTCTCCTTGTCGGATGCTGTCGCATCCTCCTCATTGATAGTGATCAATGATGACTGTAACAGTTGTTGGACTCCACTCCCTGGCGGTCGCTTCGTCCCCACTAAAGTAATGGAGGTTTTTGTAGATGTAAAATAGAAGGGTAAATTCCAGCTAAGCTTATGCTATCTCTATCACAAAGGGCTGACGAGAGCCGTTTTTGTGGTATCTTCTTCAGGTGATGATTATGAGCTGAAAAAATAATTCGGCCAGCTTGAGACCGAATCAAAATGTGAACGATAATGTCGGCCAAAACCGTGTGTCACACGCGGAGAGGCCATTTCTGGCGAGGTCACTGTCAGATTGGCGTTTGCCAACCGTTTTTCTGAAATCGCCGAAGAGACACATGTTCAAAATAAGAGAAGCGAGAAAGGGAATTTCATTCCACATGAAAACTCCCTCCGCTGGTGTATAATCCCTCCGTTCCAGAATGAATATGAATGCACGCGACAGTTGAATACAAGAATTGATCTTTTTCTCGATGTGGAGCTGCTTCACTTTCGTTGAGCACAGACTTTGAAATGGGGGAGCAAATGCAATCAACTATTTTATGCAAAAAGCATGATTTTGCTTGACTTAATTCTGTAAAAAGGCCACCATGAATGCAACACAATGCACGCACAGCACACAGAAGCAAGGGATGATGAACTTCTCTGCTTTCCCAGCAGATCCATGAGCGGCATTGCTATTGCTGAGAAGTGGCACCATTACAATGCCCAATGAACTGTGAAATAGACTCTTCTACCTTTCAAGGAGGCATTCTCCTTCTGGCTGTGCTGGGAAGCTTGTGTTGTCCTCTTGCGGCTTGCAGATTTCATGAGCGGCGGTGAAGGTGAGATTTTTTGCGTGCACGATCATTATTATTTAGCTTCTCCACATTCTGTTGGATTAATAAAAATCTCTTCCTCTTCCGCCCATGCCTTGCCTTTTGCGGCTTGCATTTGGGCATGAAGGGGAAAATCTTGGCCAAAATCTACCACGGCCTTGCGCTCCCTCATAATCAAGAGCAGAAGGCCTCAAAGAAAAAAAAACAACCGCTAGATGAGGACATATGGCGCAACGGTATCTATTCATTTGCAAATGCAGGGCGGGGCCGGGCCGGGTTGGAGTGGGGGGGGGGAGAAAAACTCTTAAACAATTCGCGTTTGGGCATTGGTGGGGATGGTGATACTTTTCCTTGTACGGGGCCTCAACATGGGAAGATTTGATCGCAACTCTTGAGTGGGCAGGCGATGACGCGATTCGTGGGAGACCAAGGCTGTGGTGGAAATAAAAGGCACCTGCACCCCCCAAGATGTTGCAAGTTGCAACCTTGTCAAAGATAAGAATGAAATTCAATATTACTCTTTAGCTGGACCTGGGCATCAACCAGGCAGACAAATGGGCTCCCCAGACCCAGAGAGGAGGAGGGAACACGTGGGTGCTTGAGGAAGGTGCAGAGGAAAGGCAACGACGTAGTGGTATGCCGCCCATCAGAGCCACGGCAAGGCTCATGACCTACTACAAAAAAGGAGATGATCGGCGTGCCACTGAAACCAGAATGTGTGACTACATATATGGGATCTTTTTTCCTAGCTGGGACACTCTCTACACAAAATTGAGAGGATGCGATCGGCGATGCCGGCGCGTGGCAAAAAATATTTACCGTAGAGAGAAGTATGGTAGAATCGATGCTCGATCATCAATCAAACCTTACTCTCTTTGCACAGCCGAAAGTTGGTCATAAAATAAGATACGCTCAAATCGCATAGCATTCTCCCAATCTACTCTTGATGCAGATTGGGAGAATGCCCATCATACTTGCTTATTGTTGAGTCTTCCGTGGCTTTCGACTGTGCAAACACAACCAAATTTCACGAGGTTGCATTGACAAAAACAAAACTATCTTCCTCTATCTACAATAGAAACACAAAACACAAAAACGCGCTCGCGTCAACTCGCGTTCATGGCTACACGAACATACCATCTCTACTCTCTCGAGAGAACAAAACAACAGACAAACAACGGGCCGCTGCTGCCCCCTCCTCAAATTAATGCCATGGACATTGCCATTGACCCCCAAAGGATACGGATCACTTCGTCTCCTAATGAATGAAGGATCCGTATCGTTTGGAGGGCACCGGTACTGTTCCCTCATCGTTGTGAGGTGCACAGATTGGGGAATTGGTGGTGCAACCTGCTTTAGCGGCCCGAATCAATAGCAATGCTATTGGAGACGGGTTTGCGTTGGTTGCACAGCTATGCGGTTTAATGATAATGCTCTCTATGAGCTCAATCATCTAAATGTAGCTTAATGACAAATAATTATTAATAGTGTTTTACATGATTATTAACACATTTAGAACATTGCAATCCAATAATCCAGCATTCCCTCCATTCATCATGATAAATGGAAGGCCAGCAGACCACCAATGCCATCGCCGAAGCCTCTGCGGGTTACATAACCACCATTGTCGATGATGGCGGCGACGGCTGATGCATCATCGTTGCAGGGAAGAGGCAATATAGAGAGCCTTAAACTCAATCACTCCCGGCGATTAATACACCCCCCTAATGCATATGATGTAGGCGAGCGATTCAACGCCCCGGCTTGGATGAGGAAGCCGGATCGATGCCATAGTAGCACCATTTCCCTTGGCGGCAGCCATGCGATGCTCCCGCAGTGGCGCTGGCTCATAGTCGGTATGTTGTTGTAAAAAAGACAATCAAAATATAATCTGTAGAATGAGCGCCGGCTTGATTTTTACATACAAAAGTTCCTACGTAGGATAGTCCTCCGTATACGAGAGTTCCTACGTAATCAACCTCTCCATGACTGTCCCAGCTAGGAAAAAGTTCCCATATTGTATATTGTGTTTTATCTACGTGTACACATGAACCAATGCAAGGACCACATCATAGTTGACAGCACCCCCGATGTCGCTGGCCCGGTCAATAAGTTTGAATCCCAAGACACGAGGTCAAAAAATCCAAATATTGCGACGATCGTTCAATCACGAGATTTGTTAGTAACTCTGTTAGTACAACAAAAATCTGTTTCATTTTCATGCCGTGTGCGCTCGTATCATACCTAGCGTAAAGCTTAAAACTGTGTGCTGTTTTCAGAACCTGGAAAACTGTTCATAAAATTGATAGTTGGTAGGTCTCCAAGTCTGAGAGTCGAACTCAGCCTCAAGTTAAGCATCACGGCTCTGGTTCAAATTGACAAATTGAATTTAGGCAAAGTCACAAATTATTGGGTAGAAATTGAACATCATGGAGAGATAAAATCTAAAATCTAATAAAAAATTATGTAATTCTTTGTTGATAATGATAACAAACCTCAAACACAACTTGGGAGTGGTCTAGCATTTTTACGTCTATAAATAGGTTAGGCAATGAATAGCACCCCAGGACCAACAGATGTAAGGTACCACGAGTTGTTCAATGTCCGGCCACTTAAGTCTGGGCAGACGGTTTTATTAGATGTCATTACGTAGGTATGTATTGGTTAGCAATAACAGAAACAGAAGAAAGTTCAAGCACTGATTTTTATGAAAGTTGTTTTGGCCAGCCATCACACGATTTATTGCGTCACACCTAGCAAAAATGAATAATATCCGCAACTCACCAAAAAAGGACTGCAACAATAGGATCCACTGAGACAGTAGCCTGCTGTGGGTTGTGGATTGATCAAATTTCCGCATATCCCCCAAAGTGGGTATGAACTCTAGAGTAGATATTACAGAGATATGCCATCGGCTATTGATAAACACTTCCAAACAGTTGAAGAGGTGACTGAGATGACAAGAAGCGAGATCAATTTTGACCAAAACCTTCTTTGGGGTAGATCAATGGGAGCCTATGGTACCCCCCCTACTGGCATGGCATCAGGCGGGGTTGGGGTCAATAAATCATCATACACACTGTCATGTAAACTTTTTGGTCAAAATTAACACAACTCCTGCTAGTTTTAGAAGATAGACAATAGCTTGCAGCTGCTGCATCATCATGGTAGATATTGACTTCCACAGCTTTCCACAGCCACCCAATCTCAATCGAGGGCAAAAAGTGCGACCACGTGGACGGGCGGACGTTGCGGTTGCGGCAATCCAACAATGCGGCGACGGCGGAAACAACCCCCCCCAATCCAATGCTGCAATGAAAGCAACAACAATAGCAACAATAATATTATTGCATCAACTTCTTCGACAAAGGTAGCACACACGCCACTCTACCTACTACTCCACACTTACTCGCTGCACTCCCTCGCTCTCGCTGTGGCCGAACAGCACTCCCACACCATTGCCATATTGTCATTGTTGGACGTTCTTTCCCCGCAACGACGACGACGACGGGACCACACACACAAAACTAAAACTACGACCAACGACCAAGCCACAACGACTACTACGAATACAACGAAGGGGACGACCGACCATTGATTATTTACGTGACGAGACTTGACGACGACTATTGGGCGATACGGTGCTCACTTTCCACATTGACAACGGCGTTACACTTTACAGCCGAGCCCTGACTTCCATTCTCTTCCAAATTCGTCATTGCCACCCCCCCCCATCCCTCACCTATCACCTACCCTCCCAACTCCCAACCCTTCCTCCATCGCACCATTGTCGCTATTGGACAAAGCCACACAAGGATTACACACAAGGGGTGTTTTTTGAAAAAGAAGAGAGATAGAGTGAGATATGGATCTAGAACTAGAA
>JALLOX010003056.1:0-10655 GCA_036939695.1 Thalassiosira ordinaria
CGTGGTTGACATCTCCTATCCATCGTCTCTGCATTTTGGTTGCACACATTGATCGTCTACACCGGGGGGTGCCACCTTCATCAACTCATTATACTATCCTGGCGGCGTTGGTGCTGTAGTACAGTCAGGAAAGAGGGGGCTACTTTGATTTCATGTCCAGTTCCAGCGGAGAGTTTGATGCACGACAACCCGACGATCAACATGAAAAAGAAAAAGTTCGGACGAGTACAAGCCATCGATCAGCTGTGAATGAGGATGGAGGCAATGGGAGTTCTAGGAATGGGGAGGGAGGATCAAATCCCCCCTCGGACTTACTCGTCATTGACGACGATGAGGACAATGGGGTGGATATTGCACCACAGGTGCAAGCTACACCTGCGGGGATACGTCCCGGGCACTACCCACCCCCATCATCTTCTATACACGCGCCCAAGCCCCTATCAAAGTCGCCAGTTGTTACTGGCAAATTGGAACAGCATCTCAAGAAGAAGACTACATTATTATTTTCCTCTTCCACAAAGTCATCTCTTTCAAGGAAGGAAAGACCGGCACCGACAACCGCCTCGTCTAGCAGCAGCGAAAGGACTACACCAAAAATTAATGAGAGATTCCACAGTACGGAGAACTCAAAGCCACCAAGTCATGAGGATCATGCAATATCTGCAGCCTCCTTAGTTGTATGTGGTGTAGATGGTACTGTCTACACGTTGGATGCCTATACCGGGCAATTGAGGGGGATGTTTGCCTCGGGTCCTGCCCTAGTCTTTAGTTCCTCGCCAGAAGAGGATAGCTCTGGTAGGGACAGTGACAATGATGTAGATATAGATTTAGATAGTGAACCTTCCAATAATGTATTGGAAGATCACTTGAATGGTGATTCAAGCAATGCCATTGTATCACAGGTGTCACGTACTGTCAAAGAAAGAGTAGTCCCTGGGTTGGATGGACGGCTGTACAGTCTGATTGAGATGTCAGATGGTGCAGCTGATATCCAAGATGATCTTGACTTTGACAAATGCCAATCCGCAGATGACGAAGAATTTGACGATTTAGATGGTGCATGTGATTCTTCTCATGACGAAGTTCCAAATAGCAGTGGCGACAATGATGGTGGTAACTCCGGAATCATCCCGCGCTTTGGTACCTACAATCTTACCCCCCTTCCCATAAGCGCCATGGATGTGGTCGACTCTCCAATTTCCACCTGTCGCCCCACAGGAGAGGGTGGCGACTCACAACAAGAAGAGAAATGTGGCATAATAGTGGGATCCAAAAAGACTACCATCTATGCCATCGACCCCAAGACTGGTAAGGTAAGATGGACGCAAGATCCACAGGGTGGGGGCGGAGGACGAGGCTTCACGACACGCCCACCCAAGAACACATTGAGAGGGCGTATGGTATTGCTCCAGCGTGAGGACTACGCTGTTAGGCATTTGGATACAGATGGAGGTGATGAGGTTTGGAAAGTGGAGTTGGGACGGTTCTCGGCTTTGGATTTTGATGTGGATTCGAATAGTCGCGGCGATAGCGGTAGGAGTAGCGCCTCCCATGAAAGTAGTAGCAGGGAAAATGATGATCATTTTGGCAGTGAACACGTCGTTGGAGGGAGAAGACGAGGAGCTGCCGCTGCGGCAGCTCCTGTGGACTCAAATGGCAAGAGGAAGAAAAGCAGTGTGCCACCTATCCTAGGCGGAAAAAAGAAAACTTCTCTTCATGACTTTGACTCTGGTTTTGGTTATGATCAACAACATAGTGGCGGCAAAAAGCAGAACATATTTGATGAGGACGAATTTGACCATGACCATTCTGCAAATTTTAGGGGATTTCCTTCAATATCATTTGGAGAAGTGAGTATTGAATTTTGCACACATTTTATGTTGCACCAAAGGGAGATTAACCCATACATCTTTTCCTGTGTCTGCGCCTGTAGGATGGAACAAGTATCATGGCAGTCGATGGAATCAGCGGTGAGCTGCTATGGAAACGTCGAATAGAAAGCGTAGTTGCAGCTGTGTATGGAGTTGGTAAAGAGAGTAGCTGGATACCTCTAGATGTCATTGACGAGTCCGATGTATTTACTCATGGTCATAGCACTGCATCACATCATGGCCAAAAGGTTGGACTGTTACCGTCATCTACAGACCCATCATCATCAGGAGGTCTAGTTCCTTATGGTGCTGGTCAATTAGAATCTGGCCACCGACTTGGCCGGCACCACTCAAGTTTCTTTGTGAGCTCTAAATACGACGCGCATCCATTGGGTGAACCTGGAGTAGATGAACTCCCCTACTCAGACAGCTTTGACCCACCCCTTCCGCCAGATGTTGGTGGTCGTGAGTTTCACCCATCCGACGATCGAATCTTTGCCATGTATCCTTCAGAAATGATGACAGCTGGTATCAAACCTCCACAATCACACAGAACTGAACACGGGCTCTACCTCACTTGGTCAATGGTTGCTGCCATTGTAATGATGGTGCTTTCTGTAGTTGTTTTTGTTGCTAGATTGGTCATTCTTCGACAAAAGAAAAAGTGGGAAAATACACCTAGTCTTGACCCAACAACAGCGCCCAGCTCAAGCGAAGAGGGGAGAGAGCGGTCACAATCTTCTGCCGGAATCCCTTTGCCGCCGCCTGCTCAAAATTTGACTGCACAATCTTCAGCTACCATTTGGGCGAGGAAACAACTTCCTGTAACTAGAAGCTTCAGCTTAGATGCATTGGGATCTCGTTCGATGGGTGCCATCATATCAAATGTTGCTCAGCCTTTTATTTCGGAAAAGGGGGAGCCAACATTGACCCTTCCAGAGCCGTCAGCTCCTGGGTCACCACAAATGAGTCTAGTGAACAGATCTCCGCGTCCCTCTGTTGTTGCAACCACTGCAAGTCCAACACTGTCACGCTCTACGACACTCCCAACAGAGGTGAGTCCTCCCAACAAGTTGCGTGCTCTACCAGGTGTTGACAATATAGATGGAATACCCCTTGTTCGGTATCCTCGGTATACGTCTGAGTTCAAAGAGATCTCACCACTCGGCAGAGGAGGCTTTGGCACTGTTTTTCAATGTCAGAATGCACTTGACAGTCGAGAATATGCAATAAAAAAGATCAAGATCATATCCCAAAGTATTGATGGAAAGGTAACAAAGCACTTTTCCCAAAAGCTCCACCGTGTGCTTCGCGAAGTTAAATGCTTGGCCCTCTTAGATCATCCTAATATTGTACGGTACTACACTGCATGGATTGAAGTTGATGATGGTACTCAAATTGATGATGATGAGACCAACACCACTAGCTCAATTTTTGACCGAAAATCACATGGTTTCTTTTCAAGCACCCTCTTCAGCGGCTTTGGATCTCAATCAAGGGTCATGCAACCGTCTTTGAGTCCAAAGAAAAGCATCAATCAACGGCCAACCAAGGGCTTACTAGGATCATACAATCCTCTTGGATGGAACAACAACTTAGCAAGCTTCCGTTTAGATGAATCAAAATCGGAAGCATCATCCTCTTTTGGAGCTCAACAAAATGACGCTCCAAATGTTGCAACGGGTGATGAAGATGATGATGACCTTGGGTTCACATGGGAGCGGAGCAATGAAATAAATGTGGAACACTCAGTAAATGTGGAGAAGCAATCCTCGAGAAAGATAAAAGCAGACACCTTGAAAGAGGAGGAAAGTCAGTCAAGCTCAGGAATAAGCTCTGTTGACAGCAAAGAGAGCATAGGGCAGAAGGCAAACGCACCTTGCAGCAGATCAGTTACAACACAATCAAAAGATGGCATAAAGAAAAAAGTTAAGTTGCCTGAACTGACAAATGGCACAGATGGCGAGAAAAAAACAACTGAGGGAAGGCACATCCTTTTCATCCAAATGCAACTTTGCAGTGTCCAAACTTTAGCGGACTTTTTGGCAAATCACCAGGCTCGAAGAGGTTCTCTCACACAAACTCAATCAAAAAGTTCTGGTTATGCGGTAGACATCACACTTGCTCTTCGCCTATTCGCCCAAATCGCTAACGGTGTAAAATATGTTCATAAGCAGGGCCTCATTCATCGTGACTTAAAGCCTCAGGTAAGCACCTTTTTCTATGGTAGAATGATTCCAATAACACAATGCGCTAACGAATGTTCATTTCTCTCATCGGATCTTATAACTTCTTTACATCTAGAACTGCTTTATTGATGATGCTGGTAATGTCAAGGTCGGGGATTTTGGCTTGAGCCGAGAATCCTCTGCTGCTGGTGACATAACTGATTTTGATGAGGACGGCGAGGGTGGCACAGAACAGGATGATAGTTTTGCANTCTGCTGCTGGTGACATAACTGATTTTGATGAGGACGGCGAGGGTGGCACAGAACAGGATGATAGTTTTGCACCACCAGAGAGCAGTGACGCAGAAAACACTGCAGGTGTTGGGACTCGGGCATATGCATCTCCTGAGCAAATGAGAGGTTCGAATTATGATGCAAGCACAGATGTGTTTTCCCTCGGGTTGATACTTTTTGAGCTGTGTTATCCGATGTACACAGCCATGGAACGATATAAAGAGTTTGGTGGCATTCGAAAAAGGAGTTTCCCATCTTATTGGAACTCTCATATAAAAGAATCATTCCCAACCATGCATGAACTCCTTGTCCAAATGATTTCAGTTTCACCATCACAGCGACCTTCAGCTGATGCAGTGTCTGATCATGTCGAATCTCTTCTACGAGAATACTCTGTCCAGTCTCTAGACAAATCTTGGGGAAAAAAGGGTGCACTACTGCTGCGGGTGGAAGCTGATGAGAAAGAAGGGATCTTAACACATGCAATGAAACTCATCAAAGATGCAGCACCCGATACTACAATATTACAGTATGGGCTTCGAGGGCAGGCATCAAAAGCGATTATGGAATTTGCCTTGGAAATAATAGATGACGAAAAGAATATAACTGTTGAGGACATCAGTTTGAGGCTACGGGATCACAACATGTCTGTACGGCGAATAACAAATAGCTAATAATCAATGATGATGTTCTATATTGCTGCTAAACTTCTCATCAACCTAAAAATCTGGAATCAATCATGGAAGATTCTGATAAGTTCTTGCGGCCAAACCATGATCGAAGGAAAGTCCTGCACAGGTGCATTGCATATGTTGCAAAAATGGAGACAGCAACATTGTGAAATGCCATGTTTAAGGCATTATATGTGAGGATGTCGTGAATAAGTAGATCAATCTCTGCACCAAGACCAAGAAACGTTGCCGCTAGAAAACCATAGTTGTCGGGAAGAAGAACGCACTTTGGCTCGGCTCTTGTTTCAGCAGGAGTGACATGAAGAAGTTTCTCTGCCATCCAGGGCTCCCTTATAATCCACTGCCCCTGATCAATAAAGCCTTGGAGAAAATTCGTGAGCTGCGCCCTGGCAAGGCCAATCTTTTCCTCATCATAGTCTCGAGGCTGATCATTGTTATCCTGTGAAAAGAAACGGTCCTGCCTGGGCCTAGCGTAGCTATAAATCTTGGATAACTGAAGCCGGAACGCGGGACTAGCAAAAAAGTCAAATGTTTGATTGCTTGTGCCTCCGAGTCCACGCTCAATCATCATACCATTTCCCTCTCTCTGCAAGTTCTTCAATAGCTGTTCAATGCTGCAATCTGCTGAATGGTATGGGGATTTGCAGTGTAAATAGTACCCTTTGTGATTCTCCATCATGATGAACACTGATATATTGCACACTGTGCACAAATCTACAAACTTCATTGCCGCAGACTCTTTGATATATCGCTCATAGATCAAAAATCGCCACAACCACTGTATGGCAGCTGCAAGAGCCCAATAGAGTACTGTGTTTGCAAATCCTAATGCAATGTTATTGTTGTTGCTGTTTTCATACTCAGTTTGGTGGAAATTTGGCTGGGGTTGAGAATTTTTGTGCTGTCCTAGGCCCAGCATGACAAAGCTGACAAAGATCAATGAGAATTCAATACTACTTTGACGTTTGGATTGCATCCTGTTAAACTCATTGGCCACTGTATGCAATCTCCACATTGATGGGACGCTCTTGCTTGTCTTGTCATGCCAGGGCTGCTCCCAGTCAACGAATATAATGTCGCTTCGGCACTGCCGTGCCAGTGTATATGCTACATAGATGGTTTGGCACCAAAATAATGCCCGGAATGAGACCTCAAAGAAATAATACTCATTTGTCGCACCATAGAAAATTATCGGCGGGTAGTAGAAGGAAAACCTCATTCTGCAACTTGAAGAAAATGAACCAATATGCACATATCATGAATGTAAAAGAGAAGAACAGAAGGACGAAGGTGTGACATGCTATCAGAAATGCATGTAGCAGGAAGTGAAGACCCAGTATTGATCCATCCAAAGTAGGGTCATCACTGTTTGTCCTCTGGCGACTCTGCCAATTGTTCATGCGGATTCCAAATATGACAACTGCAGATCAAAAGTAGTGAGAAAACATGTGTGGTAACTTGTCAGATTTGGTTAAAGACTAAGCTTACCTGCAAATGCAAAAATAAAACCTGTCATGATGTGTATTGATGCCCAAAAGTCCTCGGTCTTCATTGAGTATTCAACTTTGAACACTAAATCTTTTTCGCCTGACCAGCTCCCACTTGAAGCAGTTGCGTATTCTATAATGAGTCTTGGAGGGTAGAGCTTGCTCCTATTTTCTGTTTGAGTTTGTATCTGCAACACGATTTTTTTGGCATACCGCACAGCCTGTGTTCCAGACGAAGTTCTCCCGGACTATAGTTTGTAAATATAATTAGTGTGATTTACCCGGGAACATTCCTTTCTGCACTAAAGTATGAGGACGAGGTACTCACCTGGTTATCAAAGAGGAAAAATCGGCGGGTGTACTCATCGTCTAGCTCATCACCAAGTTGCCGGTTAATGTTCAGATACTTGTTATCTTTTGCATAGTTGCGATTTAGCACTGGCACAGGATAGAGACAGTCAGAATTGTCATTGCATGACTCTGAGCTTTCATCAACAATGTACATATCATACAGAAACATTTCTTTCTCCAACATGCTAGGAATGGAACAGGAGTATTCATGACGGTAACTCATTCCAAATGCTAACCATTGTGGATGACTCTGATCATCTTTTCCCAACGAGTTGAAACAGAACTCAAACTGATTTGTCAAGTCTTCCATCCCAACAAAAGTCCCATTAATTGCGTATTTTGCAAGTTTGAATCGAAGAATATTCACATGATTGACTTCAGGGTGGAATGATATTTTCATGTTGATACCTCTATCATTTGTAATATAATCAGCGTCATCACTGTAACGCAGCCAAGGAAGAGTGTGCTTCCAATTCTCCTGGCCATGGTATGTATCAACTCGCCGTTGCAATATCGTGCTGTATTGTTTACAACTGGGCGAGTCCTCATCGTACATGCTCATGACACATAGGTTGCCCAAGGCTTGACAAGATTGGAGACTCTCTGACGAGCCTCTATAGTACTCGCATTCCGCTGCAGCCTTCAGGTAAATATGAGCAAAAGTTATTGAATCAAGAGTAAAATCAAAAGCGTCATTGGTTTGTCCTCCTAGGATGAATGGTGGATCCCGAAAGCGAACGATGGAATAGGAGCTTGCTATTGAAGGATTGTTCTTTATGCAGGACTGCTCCCCAACAGAGGCTTCGCCAGTCAAGTAATAACCATCCATGCAGACACATGTGTAATCTGAAGCAAAGAACATTTTCGGATCGGGGCATGATGCACATGTGTAGGGATCTGCGGTATACTTTTTTCCTGCGGTGGTGAAGTACTGTTGACCATCGTCATACAACTCTTTTGTAATCACTGCTGTCCCTTCTGGACACACTTGGCACGCTTGAAAGTCACCGTCTACTTCTACAAGCCTTTTTGTGACTACATGCGTTCCACTCGGTGCGCCTTTGGAAGGATTGTTGCAAGTGCACTCGTTTGAGGTGGCATCGTACTCTGATGGTTCATATAATGAGTTTGCTTCAGCGCTGCATTTCATGCAATGTTGCTGGCTCAAAGATGCAACCTGGGACATATCAGTGCACATAGATGAACAAGAGATTTCATTGCAGGATCCCTTCCACAATTCATCGATGGAGCACTCAACATGAGTTTGCAGTGAACTTGGTGGACACCTGCCATTTGAATCAGAACACACAAGCCCCGTGGAATCAAAGACCTGGGACGGTGGGCATTGTAGATTTCTAGGTAACGGAACTGTAGCCAATTCGCTTCTTGACTGATCAATGAGTAGCAGCACAGCAACTGCGACAGTCAGATACATTGGAAGGCTTTGGCTTTGAGCCATTTTAGTTCGACTGCTGTTGCTTACAACGTTGNGCGACAGTCAGATACATTGGAAGGCTTTGGCTTTGAGCCATTTTAGTTCGACTGCTGTTGCTTACAACGTTGGGAACGGTCACGCTAGAGAGGGAGGGTTGCGAATTCGGATTTCAAAATTTTAAAATCCAAAAGCATCGTCCCCGAAACGCGGTCAGGTTTCCCATACCAAAAAGTTGAAAACATCGAAAACCTTGACCACTTCGGAATATCTTTGGACGAGCCATTTGGCAAGCTCCGCGGCTAAAACTGGAAAAGAAGGCACACATTCACAACTGAACATGGCCATTGAAGCTGACGCTGATTGGAGTGGGTATGCACCACCACCCAGCAAGAAGAAGCACATCCCTCAGCCTGCTTCAAACATACAAGCCTTGGGTGGAGTCGGCTTTGGACCCATCAAGGGGGACGATGCATGGAAGCCTGGCCGGAAAGTCACGGAGAATGGCTCAAATGTAAGCTCCACATCAATCTTAGGTGGCCCTGTGCAAGAGAAGGCAAGCAACTGGCAGACGGAGGCACAAGCAGCATCTGCCCAAACAAAAACCTCACGGGAACAGCTCACCGAGTGTGGAAGATCCATGTTTGTTAGAGGGAAACAATCCACCACGCCGGCATATGAATTGGCTCGACCATTCGACGAGAGTGTGGGGGCAAGAAGATTGAGTCAGGAGAACCCGTTCAACCTGAATGACCACGCAGCTTGTAAAGAAGGAAACGAGGAAAACGATCATCCTAATAGCGTAGAAGCATCCGATTCTAGTTATTCCTTGGTTGGATTTAGATCAAGAGGTGGAGCAAGGTCGTTTCTCGAAGGATTGGGAATAGAAGTAGCTGCAGCAGGTACGTCCTCTAATGATGAGTAAGGAAGTAAACCAGACCAATCCATCTGTTGGGTTAGTCTTGTGAATTAGCTCTGCCATATCGCCCTATTCCTGCCATGTCTGTTAAGTAGTACTTAGTTCAGTGCACCCAGAGCTGTTTCCAAATCCTTCATCTCAGTTGGATAGCCTCTCTGAGCCTCCTCCATTGCCTTCTGCAGATCACGTGCTGATTGGACAATCTGATCTTGTAACTTTTCCGTCATTTCAGGCGTAGCCTCTTCATCTTCTGGACTGTCAACAGCTCCCAGCCAATAGACTACCCCATAAGATGTAAACAATTCTTGGCCCTTCTTCACCTTCTTTGTTGTCACAGTTGCTAATATCGGTGATGGTCCGAATGGAATATGGATGCAATTCTTCATATTTGTCGACTGGATGTAGTACTGTTCAATTGAATCTTCCATGGATGTACCACTTGTTTGCATATCAAGAAGAGAAGCACCATCATTTATANTACTGTTCAATTGAATCTTCCATGGATGTACCACTTGTTTGCATATCAAGAAGAGAAGCACCATCATTTATATAATGAGATGTCCATATACCATCCAACTCCTTGTTTCTCTCAGGATTTACATCCAAATATAATGGTGGAGACATTTCATCCTTCCCTTCATCAAATAATGATGATAGCAATGAAGGACGCTGGAATAGTGGCTGGTCAGTTGCATGTAGATATGGTGAATTACCATGGGGATGCTCAGAGAAATACTTCTCATCCTCTTCATTCTGGGCCAGGAACATGGATAAATCCTGAAGATTTTCTTCATCCATTTCTTTCCCATCATCTATTGGAACAACGAGTTCATAGCCCAATGCATGGGCAGGATAAAGACCGACTATGGTCCCTGCCTTGATATTCTTTGTTGCAAATAGTCCAAGTCCGGCATGCTCCCCTAGGGAAGATGGTCCAATGCTAGTGAGCTGTTGAACTTGCTTACGCAGTCGGTTCAGTGATGGCGTGGACTTGAATACTTCGTCAGAGGTAGCCTTGTGCATTGCGATGGATGTTCGATGGAGACCTTTACTGAGTAGAGGAAGGAATGGGTTGTTGTTGGGTGTTTCTGGATTCGTCACAGTGCCTTCAACTGCCGCTGAACCTGAACTGTCCTCATTTTTTGCCTCGCCCGAAGCAGCAATTGATGTAGGTGATGCACGGTGACCAATTTCAATTGATACTGATAATGGTACTCTCGGACTCAACTTAGACCTAGAAAATGCTTCGGTTACTATTGGAACACAAATCAATAATCTAAATGCCAGAGACACCAAAGCGACAGTACCTGCTTTGCTCATCTTAAATAATGTCAAAATTATATCCCTGGGCAGCGATATTGTGATTATGGATTATGGCAGCCGACTCCGTTCTGTGACGTGCTTTGTATGGGGCTGGACCTGGACCCCCGGCACGACAACA
>JALLOX010003071.1:0-13973 GCA_036939695.1 Thalassiosira ordinaria
CCACTTCGAATCATCGAAGATGGGTGTTTTGTGTGATTTGAAATTGAAAAAATCCTTGCCCATCTATCGTACGTGGCGCCAAAAACACTAGCTTTTCCCACGATGGAACGATTTACGGAACTTTTTTCAGTCGAAGCCGAAAGATCTTTTGCCATCAATCTTTGACTCTGATGTCATTGACACCTCCTCCATAGCCACCAGCCCATGATAACCCTTCCCAACCTCCCCCCACGCTAGTACGCGGCCTCTTCCACCTCATCTTGATGTCGCTAGCAGTGGGACACCTCTGTCACTTCCACCTGTTGGTGCTTCCATCTCCTCCAATTTCTCCTCTTCGTCTTGTTGTCTCGTCTTCAATCTTCGAACTTTCCTTCTCGTGCCTTCTTTTTGGCACAGCACACATTGAGCTCTCTCTTCACACTCTGATTCTGTCATACCATCAATCCATGATCAAACTGACAATAATCTCACATGGTGTGGATGTTGGCCCTCGGAGTAAAAAAGTGGCAAGGCTTGAGGAGTCTCAACGCCCGCGGCAGGAGGCCACAACAACATTGCGGAGGCAAACGGTCGTACTACATTCTGAGCGATGTCTCCTGTAAATTCACTGAACAAACAAGCTTTGAGGGCCATTCTATCCAAATCACTGTTGGCTGTTGAGGATTTGGATTGGTGAATATCTTGGCTTCAATAGTTTAGCTCTGACGGAAGAGAGTGGGACAGGACAGATACAGGAGCCAGCCCTCCTTGACGGGACCTATGTGTTTCTACTTTGAAACATAAACAGGGCACCTGTCAGACTAGTAACCAGGGTACTTTGCTTAGCAGTAGGGGCGAGAAGAGGGAAGAACAATCATTTCCGTATGGATCACGAATGGGTTGCCAGGAACTTGGCTGGTTCAGCTTTCGCATTGTGGTTTGTGAACATTCGTTCAGCATCTGACTTCTTCTGCGGGGGTACTGTTTTTTTAGGCAGAAAATAAGCAAGCCCCTTCGGGGTTTCAAAACACATGTCCCCAATTCTTGAAAATGAAAAATGCTCTGATACTCACAGCATACTTCACAAACTACCTAATGAGAAGTTTGGGATACTTCGAATGAGAATCTAAGTCACTATGCACAAAAGGACAACTGGCGGTGTAATGGGGTGCGGGTAATGAAAGGGTTAACCCACCAGCGGCAGAATAATTCATTCTTGACAACTGAGAAAGATTTTACCTGACCTTGTCTAATAGTACTCCATCAGTTGGTCAACATGCCTTTCTTGTTTATGGATGGCAGGTCCAACTATGACAAGCAGGTTTTGGCATGTTCCGTTCGCCTTGTGGGTGTATGGAAATGGATTGACAAGCATGGGGCATGACCTGCATGCATCAAATAAGCCTGTTCGGCCGAATTCAGCTAGTCACGATTCACACGGGAATGAATGACGGACAAAAATTGACCTTCCAGACCAAGTTAGGCATTTTTCAATTATGATCATCAATCAAATGCATTAAATTAGATCTTTTCAGTTGTCCCAACTGACTTTGATCAGCGCCCCATGGAGCCCAGATGACACCTTTTAAGATGCATTGATTGTGATCACATCACATATAAGCCTTGTCTAGGCTGTTTTTTTACGTACAATCTACCATACCAATGTGTACCAACGCACGATTGCGAGCACAACAGCCAGAGTTTGTGCACGGACGGAGACCGTTTTCCAAAACAATAACACTTCCATTGATGGCAATAGCACTCCCATCAAAAGTAACATCACTTCTCAACAAAATAGTGGACAAAAATACATCAGTTAATGATGCCACGCATAATCATGGAAGACAAAAAACCCAACCACAGCAGGCAAATCTCTTCCCGTCATCAAAGCACCATTAAGTGCCCCTCCGGCGACTACGACAGTTCCAAACTCAGATATGGAGGTGAAGAAAATCCCGACAATGCTCCCTTGGCCACAGCACCATCTGAGTCTTAAGTTGGTGCTGCAACCCTACCAGCAGTTCAGGGGAATCAGCAGCACCCCTTCTCTACCACTGTATGCGCACCACCATCACCAACAACTCCAATGTAGAAGATGGGAATCAAGACAACCCAACCAAGGAGGAGGAGGATCCATCTCTAGAGCTCCTGGAAGAAAGCTCTCCAGGGAGAAGGGAGAGGGGAGCATCATCCTCTGCCTTTGCTCCTAATAAAAATGAATCCTCCACCTCCAACAAAAAGAAAAGTACCACCCAAAAGTGGAGGCCCATCGAAAGGGAGCTGATGGAGAAGATGTCGGATGTGGACATTTTCATTGAATTGGACCAAGAACTCAAGGAGAATGTTGAAGGGGGGGGTTGTGGCACCCAAAAGAAACCTTGTGGGTGCCTCAACATACTGAAGGATGCCTCCCTCAGACAGGCTGTGGCAAAGTTCAAATTGAGATTGCAAAGCAAGACAAATGAGGAAGTTGACAGGATGAGTCTTGACTGGTATAGGTATGCACGGCAATACTCCAAGCACCACGGAGGTGCTAATTGGTATTCCCTGCCCCATGACTCCGCTGATCTCTTCAATTCAGGTGGGGATGTTGGTCATCTTAACGATGCAATGATATGCACCAAGGGCATATTTGTAATCATGGTTATCAGGCAAACTAGGATGGATGGAATCGTCTTGGCCTTCAACACTACCGGTGTAGCAAAGGAGCACGGCAATAAGGGCAAAAGCTAAGCAATCAAGGAGGATGATCCGAGAATGCCCCCCGTGAGAGATCACTTCCATGAGCTTGGTGAGGATCGTACAACACGATTCATTGATAAGGAGACTGATGATGGAACAATGCAGCGGGTCACGAGAGATGACAATGACAACATCTACGGGGAATGGGTGGATCACCCTCCCACAAAAATGGACAAATGGGGAGATTTTGGTCCATTTTTGATGTGCTTACCACCGTTGGAATTGTCAGAATGAGGAGAATAAGGTTATGGAATTTACAAGATCTGAATCAAAACAATAAAATAATCGAGTTTTACACGCACATTGTCAATTAATGTTCATGTAGGATTTAGTATTTATTTAGCCGTCATTACGTGTTTTGTTAGAGCTAACAAAACGAGCGAATGTTATTGCACCAATGCATGGACGACAAGATTTTCACCATGCCAGACCTCCTTAAAATTCTGGATGCCTCCGAGTTTATCACCGTGCACCCAGCCTCCGTGGATGACTTCTATAATTGGGATTCATTCTTGAGTTCCATTCTGTTTTGATGATTTCTAGGGGGTTTGAAATTTGAAATTCGTACTTTAACTAAGCAGAATAAATTTAGGATTGCCCTCAAATGCCCGAGACTATGACATTCTTTACGTGACACGAATGTTTTCCTTATGAACTTGTGACGGGCATAATTTCAAAATTCAATCATGACAGTCCTCTGTCACAAGTCACAAGTGTTCGGTTGTCTAATCGTAGCTGAAGTTATCTTGGAGACTGAGACAAAAATTTGAAATTTCAACCCCTAGGAATGATTCAAACGGAAAGGTAACTTCTACTCCAAATTCAGCAAAGAATCAAGTACAACCACATTTTTAGCTGCACCCGCAACAAAGCCCGGGAGGGGTAGCCAGTGGATTGTAAAGCTCCGCCGAAGTAATCTGGTGCCTGAGGGTGAAGCGGAAAAGGACACATCAATCAAGAGGGGGTTTCACGGCAGGGACCAGTACCCAACCTTGAAGGAGGCCATGGACAACAGAGTGAAACTAATGAAGGAGGCAATAGCCGAGCATCTCAAGCCAATCAAGTCTGAAGGCATCAACATCTACAAGAGAGTGGAGTTGTAATTCAAGTACCGGATGATCGTACCCTACCAACACCCAGGAGAAAGATTATAGTAAAAATGAAGCATGAGAAAAAACAAGGAAGGTTTTCAATACTGACCTTAAGGCGGGTAAGAAAAATGTACAGGATGAAGTGGATGAGGAGAGGAAAGACTGTGTTAAAGTAGGGGGCAGAGAGAAAGCAAGGCATTTTTGAGAGGGTCAATAGAGGCTGGCATATGGGTGAAGGGGGGATGAGGGAAAGGGTAATGAGGTGTAATGAAAAATTGATTTTTTATCTTCAATGAAACCTATGCATCACCAGCATCATCTTGCTATTCCCATTTTGATATGTTCTGTTTAATTTCTAGACTCATAGTGTATCTGGTGGACTCTTCCATGTGTCCAAATCCCCACATTTTTGGGAATGATTAGTCCAACTCCTTCTCCTCTTCAACCTGAGCAGAAACAAGACACACAGGACCAACATCACAATAATGAACACTGATTGGGGATACATAATAAGTTGATCCAACTGGTTCAATAGGAGGGAGTTTGAGATTTTGTTGAAAATCCGTAGAAAGAAGTAGAAGGCCATGTGTATGGGGAGGGCCATTGTCCTCAGCAGTAATAAGTCCTGGGAGTCTGTGTCATCATCCTTGTCACGGATGTCAGCATCCTGAGGATTCACATCATTATGAAGGTGCACTTCCTCATGGGCAGCCGTATGACGAAGTGCGGCATGGGCAATGCGAGCTGCTTGGGCAGAGTCCACAGCAGCAATCAAGAGGCGCTCTTGCTTACTTGAGGGAGGAAACCACGATTATTACCAGCAGATGATAGTGTTTCCATATTGGAGGGTAGGGATGCTTTGACTCTCGCTGGTGCTAGTATGCTACGGAGGTGGTTGCAACATTTGGCTTGGGATTGTGAAAAAAATTCGGAGACAATTTCTCAAAAGGAGAATTTTTTGATCAGCAGGTTGTCCAGGCAAGCAGTAGAATAGTCACTGATGACTGACTAGCTGAATTCAGTCAAAGAGGCTTCAATCGTACCATTCAGGCATCACATTGTTTATAAGGACATGTATTGATTTTGGGACAGATTTGGTAGGGCTCACTGGATAGAAGCCGTGCATTGTAATGTGAAGCTCTGCCCATGGACCTGATGGTTGCTGCTGGCGTGTTCCATTTGCCTTGTGGGTGTATGGAAATGTATTGACAAGCATGGGACATGGCCTGCACATTAGTCCGCTCAGGCCTTGCAATCCTTCTAAGTTTTTGGATTTTTTGCGCCAGTTTCCCGCATTTTCTTCGAAAGTACGCCAGATGAGCGTACTTTGTCCCAGGTCTCAATCGGGCCTTATCGTGTTCTCTGTAACAAAAAAATTGGGTCTGGGAAAAAGTACGTCCAAATTAAACGACGGACAGACCCGCGTGGCGTCCTTTTTCCAAGCTATGGCCTGGGGTATTCCTGCAATTCACGTGCGATATCTTCATCTCGAAGCACGCTCGAAGCACTCTACAGAGAGGGAGAGAGAGAGAGAAGTCCATCAATAACAGAGAACGATCGATCAATACACAATTATTTCGTACCGTGTGGGCGAGAATAAGTAATGTCGATCATTACATTTACATAATTTTATTGTATCATATTCAAATTCAATGGCATTTGGTTAGTCTGCTGAGATAAATAGCTTGAAATATAAGGAATTATTTAATCTTATGTTTTTATTTCTATTGATTTGTTGAATCAAATATTCTAAAGGTACATTAAAAAATGCCTCTCAGCATCTTATCCACATTGAGAATCGATATGCAAGTGTTATGCAGAAGATTCCAAGACCAATCACCTCATTCACAGCTAAGATACTTGTCCACTCTCTAACTGGCACTTGGATGCAATGATTGGCATGGGGAGTAAAATGTTTTGTATTATCTTTTGGGCTGATGCTGATGCAAATGACACAACACACCCACCCCCTGGCCTGTATTGCTCCTTGACAACTGATTGTTGTATTATTGTATCCGTGATCTTTTGGGAGCAATGCAGATCCCTTGGAATTCCTGAGAGTGCGCCCCCAATATTATCCATTCTACTCTATGAAAAACTGTTGTGCCATTAATGTAAACCCACCCCCCTGGAACTTATTGCTTGCGGCACCTACTGCAGAAGCAGTTTCAAGTTCAGGAAAGGTGTGAGACCTTTTGTTGAATTCATTTTGCATTAATTTTTGACAAAAAGTAGCACACTCACCATTGCCGGGGATTTTTTCATTTCCAGCGTTGGAATCGATCCTTTAGCCATGGTCTTTGCTTCTACCATGCATAAACGCGATCGGGTGTGTTTGGCTTCCTCTGGAATGGCTCGGATAAACCCAGGCAAAGCCACCTACCTATCGCGACACCTCGTCATGCAATCAAAGGAACGCGGTCTCGAGTGGTCAAAACGACCACCGCCAGTGCATCGACTCGCGCCACCGGCGATGTGGATCGCTTCTACGACACTCAAGCGAGTTTGGGTGCATCTGATTTGATCCCGCCCCAGAAGCTGCGGCATGATTTTTAGATGCTAACCACCCTACCATTCCTCCAACCCAAAAAATGCGCATGTGTGACAAAACGGTGGATACGACCATTGCTGTCGACAGGAGTTGCAATTTCGGCATCATAGAACCATTCTATGATGTCAGGACATCACTTCTATGGGCTCTAGGTCTTGGAGGTCTTGGTTGGAGATGATAATATTATGGTTCTCTCTAGGAGAGTTGATTAGCTAGTGTCTTGGCAGAAGTCATGTTGTTTTTGTCTTCGAGATTTTTCATCTTCAATTATTACGGGTTCATATTTCATCATCTGATACCCGCCATGACCCTTTAACAGAACTGGCGCACTCTGGCGTACTTTTTCCCTCAGCAGAAAAGGACATGTATTGATTTTGGGATAGATTTGGTAGGGCTTGTTGAATAGAAGCCATGGGTTATCATCATGGTTGATAAGCTCTGCCCGTGGACCTGATGAATGCTGCTGGTGTGTTCCATTTGCCTTGTGGGTGTATGGAAATTGATTGACAAGCATGGGGCCTGACCTGCATGCATCACATCACTCCATTCAGGCCTCACATTGCTTATAAGGACGTGTATTGATTTTGGGCAGATTTGGTAGGGCTCACTGGATAGAAGCCATGCATTGTGGTGTGAAGCTCTGCCCGCCATGGACCTGATGAATGGTGCTGGCGTGTTCCATCTGCCTTGTGGGTGTATGGAAATGGATTGACAAGCATGGGGCATGGCCTGCACATTAGTCCGCTCAGGTCTCACAATTTGCCACAATCCTTATTAGGACATTTATTGATTTTGGGACAGATTTGGTAGGGCCCACTTGATAGAAGCCATGCATTGTTGTGTGAAGCTCTGCCCATGGACCTGATGATTGCTGCTGGCGTGTTCCATTTGCCTTGTGGGTGTATGGAAATGGATTGACAAGCATGGGACATGGCCTGCACATTAGTCCGCTCAGGCCTCACAATCCTTATTAGGACATGTATTGATTTTGGGACAGATTTGGTAGGGCTTGCTGAATAGAAGTTGTTCATTGTAATATGAAGCTCTGCCCGCCGTGGACCTGATGAATGGTGCTGGCGTGTTCCATTTGCCTTGTGGGTGTATGGAAATGTGTTGACAAGCATGGGCCATGATCTGCATGCATCAAATCATTCCATTCAGGCCTCACATTGCTTATAAGGTGGGGACAACTTAATCTTTGAAATTGTCATTGCATTAATTGGTCAGAGTGGGTGGGGGGGGTGGAATCTTGAACCCCAGTGATTTAAACCCCAGTAGTTAATAATCATGTTGAAATGTGAAAACTGATTCATAGGATACTTTTTGAAATGTGATTTAATGGATCAAACTAAGGAATTGTACGAGTGTAATGGAACATAAATAGTAACTTTTAAAACATTTTTTTGATTTTGACGTTTTCAAAAAAAATCTGGAGATTTTGAAAGCAATATTATGAAATAGTTGACACTTGTTCACCTTCAACATGAAGGTTATCTAGCTTTACACACCATTGGGGTAAAATATTGGACTGGGGTTCCAAAAGTCCAAAATGGGCCCCTGAGTGGGGGGGGTAGAATGTCAATTTCTAAGATTAAGTTGTCCCCGCCTGAGCAGGCGGGCGGGGGTTGTCTTTATGTCAACGACTCCCATCTATCTTTCAATTCAAATGTGTTTGAATGATCTTCTCACGTAGGAACTCAATATGTACCATAAAAGCCTTCTCAAGAACTCTGCGAGAAATACTCGGCTCGCGCTTTCTGACGACTCAACTGTGCCAGGAGACCGAATCAACAAACTTCATTCCGCGATTTTTTTCTTCCTTCCGACGGCGACGCCGAGCAGTGGCAACAAAACTCCAAGAGACATCAACAGACCTCGACCTTTCGACCTATGTTCGATGTAACAAAGCCGTCGATAGAAGAGAATCAATCCCATGCCACCCCCCAATGCAATGCAACTACTAGAAGAGAGAACTGTCCAAATTGATTTGGCATTCTTGTCCCCCGACGTTTAATTCCATTGCCCCCCCAGTCATCTCGACGCCGCTGCGCAGGCTACATACAATCATTTGCTACTACCACATCGATCTCACCCACTAGCTGCTAACCGGCTCATCTCATTTTGACGTTGCCCTTACCAATAGAATAATAAATTGTTTGGTAGAAGACACACCCCGCCTGATCCGCAAAAAATAAATTCACAAAACACACTAGACATGATGAAGCGGCATTCCATCACAGTACTATTGAACATCCTAGCTCTGATGTGCGGGACAGCATCTATGGCATTGGCATCGGTGGATGCAGAGAGACAGCTTGAGGATAACCCCCTACTTGACAATTGGGCAAAGGAGGAAGGATTGGCGAATTTACTAAACGACAAGATTGAATCTTCACAGACGCTGTCACCAACAAATGATCCTACGAAAAGTCCAACAAATAAGCCGACCAATGTAAGTATTGATCCGTCTCGCAAACCCAAATTATTCGTTCAACTGAAAACTAATATGTCTGGCTGCGAACACTATACATATATTTCTTTCCTATATGCGAAGAACCCAACTACGGCATCCCCTACTGCTGCACCAAGCGACAGGCCCACTCAGACTCCTACATTGAGTCCAACTACAAGCCCATCAATCTCTTTGATACCATCAGGCCAGCCTTCCATGTATCCCACCACGCATCCATCAGTGGCACCATCGACAAGTTTTGTGCCAACTGCTATTCCTTCTAGCAAGCCCTCGTTTGTGCCTTCTGCCGTTCCTTCGATTTCTCTCGGACCTACCCCAGCCCCGAGCCTATACGTGAGTAGAAAGCACTTTAACGCTACATTGGTATAATATCCGCATATCAATATCTAAACCAATCATTTTCTTTCAACAGCCATCAAATACTCCTACCATCAAACCATCTTCTAGCCCCACAGAAACGTTGAGTTTTGCTCCAAGTCTATTCCCCTCATCATCTCCTACTGAAACTCCTACAAAATCTGGATCTCCCAGTCAATTGCCTAGTGAACTGCGAGCCATGGAAAGTAGCATCATCATTGATCGATCTAAGACTAGGAATGCAACACCAATGTTGATTGTTGGAGCGGCATGCTTTTTCATAATGGCATCAACTAGCATCTATTTGTACAGGCGAGGCTCTCAGTCACGGCTTGATGGAAGTATGGGCACACCATCTGTAATTGAAGTATCATCATCAAAGCATCATGATGGTAATATATCTCCTTATTCCACCGGCGATGGTCCAGGTCCGGGACATAATACATTTGATGTGGGCTTCAGTGAATCGGAATCACGCAACTCAGACGAGGGCACATTAGAATATGGATGCACAACGAATGAGCAGCACTTGGGAAATGATGGAGGGTTGGTGGATGTAGATTTGGAGACTGGGCGGATTGGCATTGATTCTGTTCCAAATTCTGTATCCATCTTCAAACAAGCTCATTCATCTCCAAATGTCTGTCAAAATAATGTATTGAACACCATTGAGGAAGCTGAAACACCAGGAATCTTCCGCATGCCGAAGTCAATTTACGTCCCCAAGATGTTCCAGAGAGCAAAGGAGTCAGATGAAAACAAGAAACAGATTGTAACATGGAATCAAATTCGCGAAGAGGAAGATCGCTCCCACGCATCCAGTGGTTATGCTCCTGCGAGTGTTCCTAGCCCAATGCTGAGTCCGTTCGTTGTGAAGGGATTATCATCATTTTTATCACCATACTCTGGCATTGGTAAGAGAGGTGTCCCTGTAAATGATTGTGATCAAAAGATAGGACCTGCTGCTGCTTCTCTCTTCAAATCAAGTACCAAAGAACCTGCCATGGACAGTGAGACAAATGACACGGTAAAATCACCTATGAGAGAGATTGTAGTGAAAAGAGAGGCACCAAGTCCAGGTGATAGCATATTTGCTGGCCTAGAAAACACTGCAAGCCAACTTGACGACAACTGCATCAAGGAACAAAAGAGCCCCAAAACCATCGTTAGCAAGTCAAGTGATGGCTCTAGTATCGAATGGGGGATAGATGTGTCAAAGGTACAGCCTTCTAAAGCTTCGTTTGAGGCGAATGTGGCAGAGCTACAAAATCTATTGGTTTCAATAAAATCTCTTGGTAGCGGTGAATTGCCAAGCACAGAAGACAATCCGTCTGAAGTCCCAATGAACTACACTGATGACTCATGGGAGTCTCGTAAATCTGGGATGAGTTTGTCTAACCAGCAAAACTCTCCGAAGTCAAACTCTTCTTCATTTTTGGGCAATATTGATATTGCACCAATTGAGTCGTCAAGTACTCAGGGTAACAGTTCAACACGAGCTGACTCTCCTAATCACAGCTGTAACTCTCCTCAGAAGGAATCCGGAATCACATACAAAACTGAACTTCTAAATTCCAGCAGAGTGGATAGTGAAGGGACATTCAGCTTTAGAAACATCTTCAATGACCCAAAGAATGATTTGTATGAGTGCCATGCACCATCAGGTCCACTTGGTGTTGTTGTAGATTCGACACCCTTGGGGCCTCGTGTTAGATCATTGAATCCTCTGTCACCTATTTTTGGAAAGATTAGTCCTGGAGATGTAATTGTAGGAGTTGATGAGGTTGATACAGTAGGTATAGAAGCTGGAGAATTTTGGCAGATAGTATCAAGAAAAGCAAACCAACAAAAGAGAATACTCACCATTTTGAGGATTTGATTGTGTTCGAATGCTATCCATGGTACCAAAGGGCCAGTTTGACCCCTGGAACGTAAATTTATTAGAGATGTTTGTTATCCTGTTATTTTTATTGTGAGTACGATACTCATGTTTTGTGTTACTGAAAGTACTATCTCTCTGAAGACAAAGAAGTTGAGTTTCAATTTCGATACTCATGCAATATTTCTATCCCGAAATAAACATTCAATTGAGAGATAAGAATTAAATTAGAGCTCACAAATCAAGTCATTTTGCCAGAGAGTTTCAAAATAAAACAGAGACAATTGATTATGTCTCGAATATTCAGCAAAGTGAAGGAAAAGAGTAGGAAATACAGTTGCTTACAATGGATATGGAATTCCCAAAATGAAAGAGTCGTCACTTCTTGTCTCACAACACAAACTCCTAAATACTATCATGTTCCAAAGATGTGAAGCACGCAGGCAGGCAGGCAGGCAGGCAGGCAATTCCTCCCTAAAATCTCATTCCATACTTTTGTTGGGTTTCAAACATTTCTACGCCATGATCAGGTTTAACCCAAAACAAAGCATTGTCAATCTGGTCCATTCTTCAAACAAATCATTGAATTATTCGTAGGGGGTTTTCTCCTTGTCATGATCTCAACTTGCCTTTTAACAAGTGTGCTGTGGATATGGCTGTCAAGGATGTAGTTCCAATCTCTGGGTGCAGTGTTCACTGGTGTTCACCATATAAAGGCTGTTTTAATGGAAAGACACATCAGAAAACAGTACACAAACCCAGTAAGATGTCAAAGAAGGTATCACTCGAGATGAAGCCCATTACTATGTTTTTGAAGGAGGCAAAGCAAAATGTTAACAAGACATCATCAGATAATGGTATTTCCCACCACCACAAAGAAAGTATAATTTCATTCTAACTTAAATGATAAAAAGTAAAACTGGTGACAAAAATGTTAAGGTTAATGTCATGCTATTGATGCAGTAATTGCAATAAATGTATAATAAGTTTCGAAGAAAAGGTTATCGCCAACTAGTAGTTGCTTTGTTAACCAAGCCGTAAGTAAAGACGGCTTTCGAATCAACTTTGTCAGGGTGATTATTCTACAAATAATGGGTGCGTAAAAGATCTCAGTAGTACCATACATCCAAATTTTATTTTTTCTCTGCTCTGGCCATTTAAGAAATCCCAAAATGTGAGCAGATGAGACACCAGTACCACATCTGTATCATTGGACATTATCGTAAGATGTCCAAGATCTAAGTCTACTATAGTAGAGTCGGAACCATCTAATGATATCTGTTACCAGAATATCATGCAACTTTGAGCTTAGGAGCTCATCTCGAATCAATTATCTTGCCATCATTTGAAATAATGACAAAACATTGGGGACTAGTATTCTTTTGACACTAGCCCCCAAGATAAGTTGAAACTTCTTTGCCTTCTTCTTCATATAGCTTGGCACTTTGGAGAAAATCTCGAAGGTTCGGCGGTCTAGAAAATGCTACGATTGATCATTTTATGTCTACTAGACCTCCTTTTTCGAACTCTCGTGCGAGTAGGTCTCCGCAGTGCTTTTGGAATAGCCCCCAAACTTGCTTACGGGGAATATTATTTTCATGATACTCCATATGCAATATTACAAGCTCTTTACGATTCAGCTCTTCTTTTTTCTTCTTCCTTCTTGATCGAGATTGTGACGTTACTTTTTCATGGGCTGCCACAAAAATTGGCTCTAGTGCTGCTCTAGTCCAACCTTGGTCTTTGAGCTGATTGTAAAATAGCATTGCAATCTTCCAATAATCCTCGCGCAAACTATTTTGCAAGAAGTATTGGCACAATACTCCGTAAATTATTCCTTTGCTCATCCCTGGTGGATGTGATGAGTGCGGCGGAATGTATTGATATAGATTCATTGGCTTTTGATACCTTCGAGTAATGATATTGCCATCTTTGATCTCAATTGATAGATCAAGAAAATCACATGATCATGATGGCTCAGGATATCCCAGGTGAGGATACCAAAATTGTTGACATCATTTTTGACCTCATTCCATTCATCAAGCGACATACAAAAGAAATGAGCACATATCATTGATGAACCACTGGCAAAAGTGTGTGTTTTTCATGCCACCAATAATATATAATAGACCACATTACTGCCGATGATGGTGTACCCATGGCAGTACCACATAGTTGCTTAAAATAACTATCTCCATGCTCAAATATGTTCATTTCCATAACTATTTTTGCTGCACGCATAATCATCTCAATATCAAAGTCAGGTGGGAGATTATTCTCTGTACCCAACTCTTCAAGAAATAGGCGCAGAATTTCTAGCCCATGTGCAGTCTCGATGTGGGGGTACATCGAGTTGGCATCTGCTGTAAAAAATCGCACATTTGGTGGCAGTAGCGTAATTTCTAGAAACTCTTCTCTGAAGCTATTGCTGTCCTTAATGTAGGTTCCAACATGGCTTTTAAGCTCTTGTAGTTTCTTATCCAGCCATTTGATAAGGACTGCTTGGGTTGTTCCACATTGTGCAACAATCGGTTGGAACTTATATGGGTCCTTATGGACCTTGGCAGTCAAGTAGAAGCGTGCCAATTTCCCTTTTCTTTGGAGCAGTCCTCTCGTGAGATAAGTATGCTCCGGCTCGCTTAATCTGTTTTCATATCGATCTATGAATCTGTCAAGCATTCTTTCAAATGCTCTCTGCTGTCGATCTGCCTCCTCCTTTGACAATACTCGGTATGTTCTCGAGTTCCCTAGGTGCTCGGTTACTGCACGTTCTGTAGCATGGTTTGTTTTCATTAGTGCAGTTCCGAGATTTTTATCACCATTCATAATTTTGTACCTTCTCTTATAGACTCCCCTCAATTGCTTTATCAATGCTTGCTGTAGTTTTGTTACATTGGGGAT